>MU771080.1:46620-74574 GCA_026770625.1 Nicotiana glauca | reverse complement strand
CATCTGATGGAGAGTGAATTCCATATGTGCTGCAAAGGCAACGAGGAGTCTGATTGCCTCTAGTCTTGCAACTGGGGCAAAGGTCTTATCATAGTCTATCCCTTCCTCTTGGTTATAGCCTTGGACTACCAATTTTGCCTTGTTCCTTGTGACAGTTCCATCTTTATCAAGTTTGTTCCTAAAAACCCATTTGGTACCAATGACTGATCTGTCTTTGGGTCTAGGAACTAGGTGCCAAACTTGACTTCTTTCAAACTGGTTTAACTCATCCTGCATTGCATTTACCCAATCTGCATCCTACAAATCCTCAGAAATATTTTTTAGGTTCAATAATAGATAAGAAAGCATCAAAAGCACATAGATTCTTTAATTGTGATCTGGTTTTGACTCTAGAAGTTAGATCAGTGAGAATGTTCAAAATGGGTTGAGAACTTTAATACTTGTGAAGTTTTACAACCATCTGGCTTCTGCTGGATGTTTCAGCAATTTGATGAGGAACAGGTTCATGACCAAGTTCCTTTAAGGGGTTTATTTCAATTCCCTTTTGATTTCTTCCCCCTGTCAGGTTGCCCTATAAGGATGAACCTGTTCCATCACATGTTCCTTCTGCAGGGACCACTTTGACTTGAGATGATGATTCAGCCAGATCTTTAACTAGTCCAATGGCTTCATCTACTTGTTCCTGTCTCTCAGAAAGAATGTTAGTTTCATCAAATACTACATGCACACTCTCTTTTACACACAATGTTCTTTTATTATAAACTTTATAAGCTTTACTATGTGAAGAATATCCCAAGAATACTCCCTCATCACTTCTGAGATCAAACTTTCCTAGAGAGTCTTTTCCATTATTGTGCATATAGCACTTGTAACCAAAAGCCCTAAGATGGGATATGTTTGGTTTTCTCCCTTTAAGTAACTCATGGGGAGTCTTCTCTACTAGTGGTCTGGTCATGCATCTATTTATGATGTAGCATGCAGTGTTTACAGCCTCTGCCCAGAAACTGTGAGGTAATTTGCTAGATAATAACATTGTGCTGGCCATATCCTCAAGAGTTCTATTTTTCCTTTCAACTACACCATTTTGTTGTGGAGTCCTAGGGGCAGAGAAATTATATATATGCCATTTTCATCATAAAATTCAGCAAACTTAGAGTTTTCAAACTCAGTTCCATGATCAGACCTAATGGATGCAAGTTGATTTCCTAATTGTTTCTGAGTTTTTCTAACAAATGCTGAGAACATGTCAAATGCTTCATCTTTAGAGGTTAGAAATAAAACCCAGGTGAATCTCGAATAGTCATCAACTAGCACCATTACATATTTCTTTCCACCTCTGCTCATGGTTCTCATTGGACCACATAGATCCATATGAACCAGTTCCAATGTCTTGGACGTACTCACCATTTTCTTGGTTTTAAAGGATGACCTTACCTGCTTTCCTCTTGCACATACCTCACAAACTTTGTCTTCCTTGAACTTGATGTTAGGTAAACCTACAACCAAGTCCTTAGAGACTAATTTATTTAGTTGATTCAAACTAGCATGACCAAGTCTTTTGTGCCATAGGAGGAGATCATTAACCAACACACTTAAGCATGTGAGTTCATTTTCTGAAAGAGTTGACAAATCTACAATATAAATATTGTTAACTCTTTTTCCCTGCAAAATAATTTTGTCAGTGATAAGATTAATCACAAAGCACTTGGTGGAGGTAAAAGCTACAAGGTTACCTCTGTCACACAGTTGTGACACACTTATTGAGATATATTTCAAGCCATCTATCAGGTAGACATTCTCTATGGAATGAGAATCAGTCTTGTCTACCTTACCAACCCCAATGATCTCACCTTTCTTTCCATTACCAAATGAGACATTACCTCCTTTTAGGTTCTCAAGTGAAAGAAACTGGTCCTTATCCCCAGGCATGTGTTTTGAGCAGCCACTGTCCATATACCATATTTGGCTCCTCCCTTTCACTTGAACCTACAAAATGAAATCAGGGGTTAGTCTAAGGAACCCAAACTAGTTTGGTTCCCTTTCTATAGGCAAAAAGATGGATTAAATTCCTTCTTGCCCATTCAGGCAATTTATTCTTTTCTTTAACAAAAGACTTGTTCCTTTGACTGGCCTGCTCTTTTCGTTGCATTCATATCTGTAATGGTCAGTCTTGCCACAGTGTGTGCAGATTTTATTTTCAGGAAGAGTGAGGTACTTGCTTTTTGGATCCCATTTAGGAGCTTGAGTTCCATAGCCAAGTCCTCTTTTGTTACTGCTATGATGCTCTTGCAACCAAGAGAGAGCATCAGATGCTTTGTTCCACTTGCAAGTTCTGTCTAGTTCATGTTTTACCTTTCCTAGATCTTCTTTTAAGATTTTGATGAATTCATCTTTCTTATATAATTCATCCTTCATTTTTCCTAAATTTTCTTCTAGGGTAAGATATGTGTGATCAGCTATCTTCTTTCCTGTTCCTAATTTCAGTTTCAGATTTTCAGATCTAAGTTCTAGGACACTGTTGTCAAGTTCAAGAACCTGGTTCTTCAACTCAGCATTTTTGTTATCACTCTCATTGGCCCTAGACTCTAGACTTTTACATTTAGCTTTTAAAATCACACATTCCCTAGACAGAACTTCCTTTTCATTATTAATTATCTCAGACTCATCAATGAAGTCTGTTAAAAGTTCAGCTAGCCTTTCTTTAGACAAGAATTTGATCTTGTCTTTGAGATGAAGAATACTTACCTCTTGTTCATCCTCTGATTCTCCAATGGCCATTAGAGCTTGATCCCCCTCAGCTTCATCTTCAGAGTCCTCATCAAATGTTTCTCCCCAAGCAGCAACCATAGCCTTAGTTGAACCTTTGTTTCTTTTTGGTTGAACCTGTTCCTTCTTCCTGTTTCTTCTTTCAGCTCTTTCTTTCTTCCACTCAATCTCCCATTGAGGAAATTTTTTTATCATGTTATCAGTCTTACCACACTTGTAGCAGCCTTCATTGGTCTGTTTCTCCGGAGCTCTTGCTTTTTTGAAGTTTGTACTTCTTGAAGCACCCTTTCCTCTCATCAGATACTTCTTGAAACCCCTAGTGATCATGGCTACTTCATCATCTTCCAAATCTGCACCTTCAGTGATTCTGAGAGCTAAATTTCTCTCCTTTTGGGGGGTATCCATCTTCATTGTTTGTCTCCTTATTTCATAGGCAGTTAAGTTCCCAATTAGTTCATCCAGCCTAAGGGTAGCAATATCCTTGGATTCCTAAATGGCAGTGATCTTGCTTTCCGAAGTGACTGGTAGAACTCTTGTCAAAATCTTTTCAGCATTGTCTTTTTCAAGGATGGTCCTTCCAAGAGATTTAAGCTCATTAGTCAGAGTAGTGAATCTAGTATACATCTCCGGGATAGTTTCTCCTTCCTTCATAGTGAAATTCTCATATTGAGAATACAGAAGAGTTCCTCTTGACCTTTTCACTTGAGGTGTTCCTTCATGAGCCACTTGTAGAGTGTCCCATATTTCCTTAGCAGTTTTACAACTTTGAATCCTGCTATACTCATCTGGTCCTAGACCACACACTAGCCACTTCTTGGCTTGCATTTTTCTCCCATTTCTTCAGATCCTCAGCAGTACAATCAGCCCTTGTTTTTGGCACATCAATTCCTTCTGCATTCTTCTTAGTGGTAGTTAGGGGACCATCAATAATTACATCCCAAAGTTCATAGTCTCCCCCTATGATATGATCTCTCATTCTGTTCTTCCACCAAGAGTAATACAAACCATTAAAAAGTGGAGGTCTGGCAGTGAATTGCCCTTCCCAGTTCCCAGGTGGTGCACTCATTTTTTATCTTCTCCTAAGGTGTTCAAGGATAACCTTCTCTAATACCAATTGATGTTTTAGACGTTAATGCCACACAAGAGGGGGTGATTTATGTGGTACCTAATTTTTGCACTAGAAGAACCTGGTTCTTCTAGGTGTTCTAATTTCTACTGTTTGCGGAATTAAAATATAGAAATAAAGAACACAGAGATTTTTACGTGGAAAACACCTAGCTCAAAAGGTGAAAAAACCATGACCTACTACTCAGTAGGATTTTCCAAAACTTCCACTAAACTTCAATGAGCCAAAAACAACATTTACAAAATTCTTTGTAAACCTAAGGATTAACTCTAATCTCAGTGTAGCACACAGCCTCAACTGTTGCGACACTTTCAAGTTAACTCTAATTTGAATACTCAATGCACCTAATACAATTGCTTCTAAGAAAGCTGGAAAGGTACAATATTAAAACACATACTACAATTGAACTAGAAATAAATAAAGACGCAATGGAATTGGTTCTTCACACTTAGTTCTTATAGCTTCAGATTTGCACACTTGTATCACACACAAATTGCTTGCAAAAGTTGCCTAACTCTTTTACTCTTAATTTGGTTTAACTTCAGCTTATGTGAAATCACCTATTAAAGAGAACAATCGCTATATTTATAGAGTTAGTAACCAGAGTTTGATAAGAACTCGAATTGTGGATCCTTTGTCAATTCGAGTCCAAGAACAACTCTAACTCCTAATCCATATTCTTGATCCGGATGTAATTCTCTTTTCATAAGGAGACTTCAACTCCTTATCCTATATGCAATCTTTTCGATCACTTCAGAAGATATTCATCAAGATATTGCTACTTGATCCCAAGGACTTATCTTCTTCACGTGCATCTCATGTGTATGGGCCATAACAACTGTGTCTCCTAAGATGAAACTGGTCCTTCACTGAGTTCGTTTGTCATTCTTCAAAACTTCAACTGATCTTGGGCCAACACAAACAATCACCCCAATACATAGTGGGGAGATTATATTGGAATAATATAGCCCTACATGTTTCTATAAGATGTTTATGTTTTCGTTCGACCACTCCATTTTGTTGTGGTGTAGCAACACAAGAGGTTTGATGAAGGATTCCATTAGTAGAGAAAAAATTTGAAAGAAGGGATCCTGAACCTAATTCCAAAGCATTATCTGAACGAATGATTTTAACTTTAGTTGCAAATTGTCTTTCTACCATTGCTAGAAAGGATTTCAAAATTAGAAAAGCATTGCTTTTTGTTCGTAAAAGATAAGTCCAAGTCCCCTACTATAGTCATCTACCATGGTCAAGAAATATTTATAACCATCATGAGTTGGGATCTTGTAATGTCCCCAAGTATCGACATGAATTAGTTGAAAAATTGAATTTGTGTTGATTTTGCTTGATTGAAAAAGCAATTTCGCCTGTCTATCTTGACAACATATATCACAAGGATGATTAAACTTGGCAAGAGAAGGAAATTGAAAAACTGGTTATATTTTGCATATAGAGGCATATGCCCCAACCTTTTGTGCCACATGCTTACATTAGAGTTGACCCTAGCAGAACAAGAAACTGATTGAGAGACAATATTTTTCTTGAGGTTGTTACAAGCTGAATAAGACTAAAAAATTGATTGATTTCCATAAGCTAGACCAGAACTTAGAGAAGCTGGATTCAGAAGATATAGACCTTCCTTGACTTCACCAACTTACCACTGTCCTCTACAATGAAAGGCCCTTCAAGAATGTGCCAAAAGATGAAAAGAGCAAGGTACAAAAGAGATGTTTAGTGAGTTTGTGAACTGAAATTAGATTAAACCTGAAATCTGGAACATATAACACATTGTTTAGGATTAAATCTGGCAGAACATTCACACTATGAACTTGACTGACCTTAACTCTGAATGAATTTGGGAGATTCACGTATAAAGGTTTTCTTAGAGGTTTCACATGTAATAAGATGGAATAATCAAAATTCATATGTTCTGAAGCTCCTGAATCTATTATCCAGGAGGTAGAATTCATGTAAGGAAGACAAGAAAGACAATATAGATTAGGGGTATTGATTATTTTACCAGCACAGTTGGTTCTAGCATTTGCATCAGAAAACTGCTCACCCTGTTGTCCTACCTTCACATGCTGAAGAAGTTGGTAAAGCTGACTGAATTGCTCTTGAGTGAAGACTTTCCCTGCTGTGTTGACTGATTAACTTGTGTTTTCTTCATGCATGAGTGCTGCATTGATGTGAGGTCCTCTTTGATACCTTTTGGATTTGGTAAATTTGAAGGTGGATGGAAAACCAATGATTCTATAGCATTTATCAATGGAATGTCCGGTATTCTTGCAATAGTTGCACACCAGGTTATTCTTCTTTCCTTCAAGATTTGCTTTTAGCTTTCCTTCTCCATTAGCATATTTCTGAAAATAGGTTGGTTGATTTTGTACCAGAAAAGCAGTCTCAATTGGGTTTTGTGCAACATGAATATCTCTTTGCTTCTCATCTTGAATGAGAAGAGAATAGGTTTGATTGATACTTGGAAGAAGGGTAAGCATTAGAATATTACTCCTTATAGATGTGTATGCATCATTAAGTCCCATGAGAAATTGGATTAGCCTACCATCTTGAAAAGACTTCAAAGCTTTTGACTTTCCTCCACAATTGCATTCACAACTGCAGTGCACACAACTATTCAAGGTATCCAACTCATCCCAAATCCTTTTTACCTTTGTATAGTATCCTGCTATATCAGATGTCCCTTGCACTTGGCCACTCAACTCCTTTTGCAATTGATAAAGTTGAGCACCATTGCATTGTCCGAATCTAACCTCAAGTTCTTTCCAAATTAAATTTGCAGTTTCCGAATAAAGGGCACTTTCCAGCTATGTCCTTAGATAAAAAAAATTCAAGATCCATGATATAACCATATCATTACAACGATTCCACTGCTTGAAGTCAGTGGAAGAAGCATCAGGTTCAGAATATGTTCCATCAATAAAACTAAGATTTTTCTTGGCAAAGAGTGCAATGACTATGGCTCTACGTCATCCTCCATATCCCTTCCCATCAAATACTGAGTTGACAAGAACCATTCCATGTGAATCTGATGGATGAAGGTAATAGAGGTGGGTGGAATCCACTGCAGCTAGTTGAGTAATTGTGCGAGCTGCAGAAATGTTTGAAGAATCATCAGTAGAATTTGGTGCCATTTTGAAGAGGAAGAAAAGGCTGGAAAAAATTGTAGGTTGGGTTTCAGATAGATACTGCTCTGATACCATGTAGAAATTTAGAAAAAATCAATTCTATACAATGTATCTATTTATACTGTCCAATATTCTATACAATGTATCTATTTATACAAGTATTCTATAAATAAAAAAATATAAGCTACAACTATACTAGTTATAAGTGTCTAATATTTTATTTGTTGTCCTAGTCATAAGTACACATAATGTGTAACGATATTACATAGCTGTAAAGTGCATTTGGATATGATTATGCTGGAAGGATTGAGTGTCTTTTATCTGTATCCAATTATGCTAAATAGATTGGACCGAATCTGTAATAATAGGACTAGACTTGAGTTTATATTGGGCCTTCATTTTGTTTGTTTTGTATACTGGACCAGAACTTTGTTATACCCAATATATTTGGGTCTTCAACTCTTGTAACCTAAGAGACATAGTAGTTGTCTCTCTCTTTCTTCTTCTTCGACTATATCGTTTTCTTCATTTCAAAAATGGGTTTAGGGTTCTTTGGTACATGATTCCGGTCCAACATTCCAACAGTTAAATTACTTGACACTGGAAAAGTAACATATTTATGCACAAGAGAGAAAGGGGAAAAGGAGGTGAAGCATACACAAAGAAAGTGCAAGGACAGGAGGAGACCTCTACCGCCTTATAATCCCAAAAATCTAATAGACCATCCCCTGCAGCGCTTGTAAATACAATAACAGCAATCTATAGAGAACTACGTCTTTATATGTCCAAGAATAGCAGTTGCATACTACTTTCAGCTAACTCGTGATTCTTCTGTTGACATAAATGCACATAACTCCAATCACCTAGAAACAGAAGACTAATCTTTATCAGAGTAAGTTCCATTCTTCTATGCAATAATTATACCTAAACGATTTATTAGCAGACCTGAGTGACATACCATCCTTAGGTTAGAAATATGTACATGATAACTTTCTTGAAACTTTTTTATGTGGGCGACTACTGATGATTTAGAAAAGAAGAATGTACTACATAACATCATACCCAGTAATGATAAGATTGACATCATGACTACTCTGGTCGACACAATGAATAGCATCAGCATGTGCTTGCTCAACCTGTAAAAGCAGCAAAGACCAGTATCCTCAAAAAGGTTTTATATGTTTTTTGTGAAGGCTTATAGATTGAAATTTGGCGATGATAATATCTCAAAACATCTTAATAAAAGTGCAAGCTCACTAAGTCAACATCGACTCTTTTACGTTATTAAGTTTATGAATTCTATGTATAGCAAGTCTGCGATCATAAATTTCAAATATCACGATTTCAGTCTCAATTGTAGTAATTTTCTTCTGATGAACAAAAATATAGTAGTAAAAAAGAAGAAGTTATAACTGCAATGCTAAGAAAAAAGAGCAATTACCTAATTAGATAAAAACAATTGGTAACTTGGACCAAATAATAAAAAAGAATAAGATATTATTAAAAATTTAACCAAATATGTATTAGATTATATATATCAAGTAGTTTTCAGTGTATAAGTTCAAGGATGTAGAAAATTACAGCATGGTTGCTGGTACTAAATACATGAATCAAAGGCATATATTGCCAAAATCCAATAGATATAATTATTGGAAAAGAAAATACTTTTTTGTTTCTAGGAGTATTTCAAACTGTGATTCTATTTGTTCTGATGCTTTCTTATTATAATTGTTAAATTTGTAGTGGTTTTTTTTAAATAAGTATTAGATGGCGGTTGCAGATTTATATCATGTAAAAATGAGATAAAGGATGAGTCTACCTTCGTTGAAGCAAATTGAATTGTTGGTATCCCCAGAGGGAACAAAACGTCTTTCTTCATCTTATTGAAAACAAATATGCATAACAAATTATTACAGCTCTCTGAAGAGAACGACTAGTATTCATTCTCAACTTCAGATTTTCAGTCGCATTAAGACTGAATCTCTGTTCCCTTTCCCCTTTGTGAATTAAGAATGAATGTTAGTATAACTTAACTAAATTTAGGTGCTTCTTGTTATTTCACTTGCTTCCTCATTCGTGGTCCAGTGTCTAATATAGTGCCCAAAGACAAAGAGAACCTGGAGGCAGCAAAACCTTTTCAACGTATTTTCTAAAACTCTGACCTAGAAGAATCAGAAGAAGAGACGAAGTGGAGGTATGTGAGATAATTTAGCCCCAGCGAAATGAGAACTAAAATCATTGATACTCCTCAAGAGAAATAGACCTAGAGAGATGAATCACAAACACTTAAAAAATAGATAAGACAGAAATATGCATATGAAATACTTACTATACTTATTAATAAGAGGGAATAGCAGGCACCTCAAGGTCAACATGTGTGCTTTCATGAAATTAAAAACTAATATACTATCGAAAGATAAGACATCTAACCTGAGAGATCCAATATACTCTTTCTTTTTTTAAAAAAAATTATTCAGCGATGTAGTCGCGCAAACTTGACGGCTGGCAGCCGGTAAACAAAAATAGCGAAGACTTTTAAAAGCGTATAGTGAAGCCTTACTAGGTGCAAAATAGAGTAAAATAGACCACATAGTATTTGAGTATTTTAGTTTATAGGCACACATAAGATAAATAAGATATCATACCAAGTCTCCAAGCAAAATACATAAGCATCGTTATATTAATAATATATATGGTGTCTAAATATGAGTACAATAATATAACCTTTTTTCGGAAGGGAAGGAGATTCTCGTATGGTAAGAGCAGTTTGTTTCAGAAATCCTGCTTTGTTCCAATACTCTAGGACAGCAACAATCGAACTTTGAAGAAGGATGTGCTTTGCAGAATCTTGTCTTCTTATACGTTGTGATAGCAACATCGCTTCCCTTCTATAAGCAGATATTTAGCTTTGCCTATCACGCCGTTTGAGTTGCATTGCAGCCTTTATTTTTTTCTGCGTGTGAGCACTTGTTTGGTTCTTTGGAATTCATCAGTTACGCAAGTTCAACTTCCCTTTTTACCTGTAAATATTTCTATCCGAACTTGTCAATGAGATGTCTAAAAAGGCATAAATTATATTTTTAATATCGTGGAACCATCTATATATTACAGCTTCTATCTATTACCCACCAAGTTATGTTTTGTCACCGCACATAGGTTACCCAAAATCAAAAGGAGCATCCCCTTATCCTCCCAAGCGGAGCAAGAAATTAAATTGAAGGACAAATGGTAAACGTTTAGTAAAATCTCTAACCGATTCAAGAATTTCCTCAGTAAGAGCAAACACAACTCGACAATTAAATTTCCTGTGTACCAAAGGCTAGCATCCCATGATGGCAGAGAGAAACACAAGATAAGAAGAAGCAAGCTCATAGGAAAACAACAATTCAAACTATAAATTCACCAAAGGGTAAAGCTAAGAACAAGAAGAGTAAGGAGAGATAGTGTTGCAGTCGTAGAGGAGTTTGAAGATTGCGAAACTTTTCATATCTTCCTAGATTGAAAAAAAACATTAAAATAGGATGCGTCTCTGTGTAACAATTTACTTCCAAGACTATAAAATTGAATTTTTAATAACAAAAATCTAGTATATCATAAAACATAAAATTAAATAGAAAGACGGAGGAAAAGGCAAGGTGAATGAAAAGCCATAAAAGAAATGGCAATTCATTGAAGAATTTTCTCAAACACCTAGAGAACAAAAGCCATTGATACTTGTCACACCTCCTTTTGGCGCTACCGCACCCCGCGAAGGGCGTGTGGTAAAAGGAGTTTTTTCAACTAAAGGACAATCGAAAGGGGATTTGTTTATTTGATTCAGAGTCGCCACTTGAGATATTTATGGTGTCCCAAGTCACCGGTTTGAATCCCGAATCGAAGAAAAAGTTGACTCCGTATTACAGTCTACGAACCAGAAATCCGGATAAGAAATTCTGTTAACCCGGGAGAAGGTGTTAGGCATTCCCGAGTTACGTAGTTCTAGCACGGTCGCTCAATTGTTATAATTGTCATATTATCTGATTTTAGTACATGTTTTAGCCTATGTCCATTTTAACTTTTGACCACTTTTATTCAATTATTTTTTTTAGGAAGATTTTAATGTTATTTAAAACATGCCTAAAGCACCCGAGTTTAAGAAGGTAAAATTATTAAAGAACGCGCCTAAAGCAACTAACGCGTTGTTAACTTTGCGAGGGCCATGGAAATTTTCTAAATGGCACGCCTCGAATTATAATTTCAAAGGATGTTTAAACTAACTTTTGAGGGCCATGAGTTTATGGAATTATTGTGAGGCCCTAACTTATGAACATTGATTTGTGGAAGAAATGACAAGAACAAATATTTTCACATAAGTTCAATTAAGTACGTCTACTTATTCAAAGGATAAAGCTTATATAAAGACGAGAAATTAAACAAAATCATATCTAGGAATAGTAACTTTCGTTATACAACCAAAATCAATGAAACTTCTGCCCGGTATTTAACAAGTAATGCCTTGTTTGTGGTGCTCTTAATCTTAAATTTCAAGACTAAACCATACAGAAAACACTTAGCTCACAAAAGGTTAGTCTGTTGCAACTAAATTATGCTAACAATTTCCAGTGAAAGGTGGAAACAAAAACCAACAAAGGAAATTGACAATTCATATAGATACTGCTCTGATACCATGTAGGAATTTAGAAAAAATCCTTCTCTCATTCACTGTCCAATATTCTATACAATGTATCTATTTATACAAGTATTCTTTAAATAAAAAAATATAAGCTACAACTATACTAGTTATAAGTGTCTAATATTTTATTTGTTATCCTAGTCATAAGTGCACATAATATGTAACGATATTACAGAGTTGTAAAGTGCATTTGGATATGATTATTCTGGAAGGATTGAGTGTCTTTCAGGTGTATCCAATTATGCTAAATAGATTGGACCGAATCTATAACAATAGGACTAGACTTGAGTTTGTATCGGGCCTTCATTTTGTTTGTTTTGTATATTGGCCCATAACTTTGTTATACCCAATACATTTGGGTCTTCAACTCTTGTAACCTAAGAGAACTAGTAGCTGTCTCTCTCTTTCTTTTTCTTCGACTATATCGTTTTCTTCATTTCAAAATTGGGTTTAGGATTCTTTGGTACATGATTCCGATCCAACATTCCAACAGTTGCATTACTTGACACTGGAAAAGTAACATATTTATGCACAAGAGAGAAAGGGGAAAAGGAGGTGAAGCATACACAAAGAAAGTGCAAGGACAGGAGGAGACCTCTACCGCCTTATAATCCCAAAAATCTAATAGACCATCCCCTGCAGTGCTTGTAAATACAATAACAGCAATCTATAGAGAACTACGGCTTTATATGTCCATGGATAGCAGTTGCATACTACTTTCAGCTAACTCTTGATTCTTCTGTTCACATAAATGCACATAACTCCAATCACCAAGAAACAGAAGACTAATCTTTATTAGAGTAAGTTCCATTCTTCTATGCAATAATTATACCTAAACGATTTATTAGCAGACCTGAGTGACATACCATCCTTAGGTTAGAAATATGTACATGATAACTTTCTTGAAACTTTTTTATGTGGGCGACTACTGATGATTTAGAAAAGAAGAATGTACTACATAACATCATACCCAGTAATGATAAGATTGACATCATGACTACTCTGGTCAACACAATAAATAGCATCAGCATGTGTTTGCTTAACCTGTAAAAGCAGCAAAGACCAATATCCTCAAAAAGGTTTTATATGTTTTTTGTGAAGGCTTATAGATTGAAATTTGGCGATGATAATATCTCAAAACATCTTAATAAAAGTGCAAGCTCACTAAGTCAACATCGACTCTTTTACGTTATTAAGTTTATGAATTCTATGTATAGCAAGTCTGCGATCATAAATTCCAAATATCACGATTTCAGTCTCAATTGTAGTAATTTTCTTCTGATGAACAAAAATACAGTAGTGAAAAAGAAGAAGTTATAACTGCAATGCTAAGAAAAAAGAGCAATTACCTAATTAGATAAAAACAATCGGTAACTTGGACCAAATAATCAAAAAGAATATTATATTATTAAAAATTTAACCAAATATGTAGTAGATTATATATATCAAGTAGTTTTCAGTGTACAAGTTCAAGGATGTAGAAAGATTACAGCATGGTTGCTGGTACTAAATACATGAATCAAAGGCGTATATTGCCAAAATCCAATAGATATAATTAATGGAAAAGAAATCACTTTTTTGTTTCTAGGAGTGTTTCAAACTGTGATTCTATTTGTTATGATGCTTTCTTATTATAATTGTAAAATTTGTTGTGGTTTTTTGTTAAATAAGTATTAGATGGCGGTTGCAGGTTTATATCATGTAAAAATGAGATAAAGGATGAGTCTACCTTCGTTGAAGCAAATTGAATTGTTGGTATCCCCAGATGGAACAAAACATCTTTCTTCTTCTTATTGAAAACAAATATGCATAACAAATTACTACAGCTCTCTGAAGAGGACGACTAGTATTCATTCTCAACTTCAGATTTTCAGTCGCATTAAGACTGAATCTCTGTTCCCTTTCCCCTTTGTGAATTAAGAATGAATGTTAGTATAACTTAACTAAATTTAGGTGCTTCTTGTTATTTCACTTTCTTCCTCATTCGAGGTCCAGTGTCTAATATAGTGCCCAAAGACAAAGAGAACCTGGAGGCAGCAAAACCTTTTCAGCGTATTTTCTAAAACTCTGACCTAGAAGAATCAGAAGAAGAGACGAAGTGGAGGTATGTGAGATAATTTAGCCCCAGCGAAATGAGAACTAAAATCATTGATACTCCTCAAGAGAAATAGACCTAGAGAGATGAATCACAAACACTTAAAAAATAGATAAGACAGAAATATGCATATGAAATACTTACTATACTTATTAATAAGAGGGAATAGCAGGCACCTCAAGGTCAACATGTGTGCTTTCATGAAATTAAAAATTAATATACTATCGAAAGATAAGACACCTAACCTGAGAGATCCAATATACTCTTTCTTTTTTTTAAAAATTATTCAGCGATGTAGTCGCGCAAACTAGATGGCTGACATCCGGTAAACAAAAATAGCAAAGACTTTTAAAAGCGTATAGTGAAGCCTTACTAGGTGCAAAATAGAGTGCAATAGACCACATAGTATTTGAGTATTTTAGTTTATAGGCACACATAAGATAAATAAGATATCATACCAAGTCTCCAAGCAAAATTCATAAGCATCGTTGTATTAATAATATATATGGTGTCTAAATATGAGTACAATAATATAACCTTTTTTCGGAAGGGAAGGAGGTTCTCGTATGGTAAGAGCAGTTTGTTTCAGAAATCCTGCTTTGTTCCAATACTCTAGGACAGCAACAATCGAACTTTGAAGAAGGATGTGCTTTGCAGAATCTTGTCTTCTTATACGTTGTGATAGCAACATCGCTTCCCTTCTACAAGCAGATATTTAGCTTTGCCTATCACGCCGTTTGAATTGCATTGCAGCCTTTATTTTTTTCTGCGTGTGAGCACTTGTTTGGTTCTTTGGAATTCATCAGTTACGAAAGTTCAACTTTCCTTTTTACATGTAAATATTTCTATCCGAACTTGTCAATGAGATGTCTAAAAAGGCATAAATTATATTTTTAATATCGTGGAACCATCTATATATTACAGCTTCTATCTATTACCCACCAAGTTAAGTTTTGTCATCGCATATAGGTTACCCAAAATCAAAAGGAGCATCCCCTTCTCCTCCCAAGCGGAGCAAGAAATTAAATTGAAGGACAAATGGTAAACGTTTAGTAAAATCTCTAAGTGATTCAAGAATTTCCTCAGTAAGAGCAAACACAACTCGACAATTAAATTTCCTGTGTAGCAAAGGCTAGCATCCCATGATGGCAGCGAGAAACACAAGATAAAAAGAAGCAAGCTCATAGGAAAACAACAATCCAAACGATAAATTCACCAAAGGGTAAAGCTAACAACAAGAAGAGTAAGGAGAGACAGGGTTGCAGTCGTAGAGGAGTTTGAAGATTGCGAAACCTTTCATATCTTCCTAGATTGAAAAAAACCATTAAAATAGGATGCATCTCTGTGTAACAATTTACTTCCAAGACTATAAAATTGAATTTTGAATAGCAAAAATATAGTATATCATAAAACAAAAAATTAAAATAGAAAGACGGAGGAAAAGTCAAGGTGAATGAAAAGCCATAAAAGAAATAGCAATTCATTGAAGAATTTTCTCAAACACCTAGAGAACAAAAGCCATTGATACTTGTCACACCTCCTTTTGGCGCTACCGCACCCCGCGAAGGGCGTGTGGTTAAGGGAGTTTTTTCAATTAAAGGACAATCGAAACGGGATTTATTTATTTGATTCAGAGTCGCCACTTGAGATATTTATGGTGTCCCAAGTCACCGGTTTGAATCCCGAATCGAGGAAAAAGTTGACTCCGTATTACAGTCTACGAACCATATTACAGTCTACGAACCAGAAATCCGGATAAGGAATTCTGTTAACCCGGGAGAAGGTGTTAGTCATTCTCGAGTTCCGTGGTTCTAGCACGGTCTCTCAATTGTTATAATTGTCATATTATCTGATTTTAGTACATGTTTTAGCCTATGTGCATTTTAACTTTTGACCACTTTTATTCAATTATTTTTTTTTAGGAAGATTTCAATGTTATTTAAAACATGTCTAAAGCACCCGAGTTTAAAAAGGTAAAATTATTAAAGAACGCGCCTAAAGCAACTAACGCGTTGTTGGGCCATGGAAATTTGCTAAATGACACGCCTCGATTTCTAATTTCAAAGGATATTTAAACTAACTTTTGAGGGCCATGAGTTTATGGAATTATTGCGAGGCCCTAACTTATGAACATTGATTTGTGGAAGAAATGACAAGAACATATTTTTCACATAAGTTCAATTAAGTACGTCTACTTATTCAAAGGATAAAGCTTATATAAAGACGAGAAATTAAACAAAATCATATCTAGGAATAGTAACTTTCGTTATACAACCAAAATCAATGAAACTTCTGCCCAGTATTTAACAAGTAATGCCTTGTTTGTAGTGCTCTTAATCTTAAATTCCAAGACTAAACCATACAGAAAACACTTAGCTCACAAAAGGTTAGTCTGTTGCAACTAAATTATGCTAACAATTTCCAGTGAAAGGTGGAAACAAAAACCAACAAAGGAAATTGACAATTCATATAGATCATCGCAGCTTCACAAGCATATGCTTCATTTCTCGAATCAGGAAAAATAACGACAACAATTCTCATTTAATACATAAACGTAAATCCAATTCCTAACCAAGATACACGCCTTTTATTGCTTTTTCAATATGATAACAACTGACTTATAGGACTATTGACAGAATAAAAGATAATCAACACGAAACGTGAACTTGAAGATTCAGCAAAATTGAAGCATTTTAATTGAAGATCAATGGAATTAAAAGGTTTTTACCTGATGGATAAACAAAACAAGTTATCGATCGGACCTTGAACCGGCAAACTCGACTCGGACCTCAACTTAGCGGCCCTCGACGAACAACGACGAACAATGACGACCTCAACGGAAATGGAAAACTCGAACCAAGACTGTCAACATGAGGTTGACGAGCTGGAGATGGGCAGTGAGCTTGGTCGTTTGGAGGCAGCAGGTGGCGACGACGTAACAGTCGCGAGGGCTATTTTGGTTCGCTGAGTGAGGGACGGACTGGTTGACGACGGGCTATTTATCAACGACGTGGGCTATTTGGAAGTTGGCTGGACGTCGTTTGGATGTGGTCATACGACTGGACTGTTGGTTCGCTGAGGGTCGACGGACAGGTGAAGGTGGTTGTTTGGTTGACGACGGGAAGGGCTGGTGGTTGGAGATGGGGTGGTCGTTTGGACGAGGTGTGAGGGCTGGTTCTCGTTAGGGTTTTTTTTATTCAAAAATGTGGAAGATCATAATGTACAGTAGTCCCTCTTGCTAAAACGTGATGAACCCCCCCCCCCCTGTTATGCTGTCATGTGTGTATATATATGTGTATTGTATTTTTCTTTCCCAAAAATCTGATCCCCTGTCCGTCAAAAATGTGTTTAAAAATCCCACAAAAACGTGAGCTCCTCTACAAAATGTTCCCCACTCCAAATGTTCCCAATGTCCACCTTTTCTTCCACTGTATTTCCAAATAAACAAATGAGCACTTGACCAAGAAAATGCCCCTATGATCCATCACGTGCGTTCCACTGAGGTGAGGTCCTCATTGTCTTCTCCAATTAATTAACCAATTATCAATGGTGGTTCCTCCCATGTGTGTGTCTAATGTGTTCAAAATGTGTAAGGGTGTTATGGGCTAGGACCGAAAATTAGGCCTAAAAAATGGATCGTTTGAACCCAAATATTATTCTTTCCCGCAACCAAGAATAAAAACACGACCTTATTTAATTAATCCTACATAAGCAAAATAACTATCAAAATAAGACTGACAATTAAAACAAAACTATTTTTTGTATTTTTTTTTTAAGTTTAAAATGACTACAAAACATTAATGAAATTATATTTTTTTTATTTTCGAAATTATATAAAGATAAAAAATAAGGTGCTATTTTTGTATTTTTCAAATTTATGAGAAATACATAAACTAAAATTTATACATATCTTTTTTTTGTAATTTTTCATTTTTGTGAAGAAAATAAAGTAAAGACGTCAAAATTAGCTGAAATAACTATATTAGAACTAAACTAAATACTTTACGCTAAAAATATGAAAAATTCTTGGGAGGGTCAAAAATCACACGTCTACAATACTCCTCAAAAGAATTTTTATACCGCTTACTGCACCTAACAAGCCAGCATACGATAGCACAAGAATTTCATCACAACTCCTGAACCACTAACATGGTAAACACTTTCTCACATGTAAGCTTTTTATTAAACTCATTCCAAGAGAACCTTAGCAAGACACGAGTGAATTCTCGCAACCGTAGAAGATGCAATTCTTCAAGTAGTGGCCTAAGCCACCAATATGCCAATTCAATCATGGCTAATCAATCCAACCTCTTCCAATTTATCCTTAATTGCCTTAGAACAATAATAAATTCATTCAACACATAACACACTCAACCCGAGTGGCCTTGTAACACGAGACCATGCTGTCTCAAATCCCACGAGCTATTTCAGACCTCCCAATTGTTACACCGCAGGGCTAAAGATCATAGAACATTCTAAGCACCGTCCCATAGGCTGCTACAAAGCTTGATTCTTAACCGTACATATAACCTCTAAATACTAGGCACTATGCTTTGCCCCTTTGAATCCACTAGGGCCGTTGCTGAGAGCCACCCGCTATGACTTGGCCCCGAATCTAATCAATTCCATAAATCTTCTAGCACATGAATACCCTCTCGACAAAGCACCCGGCAGAATCATTTCCCTTGAAACACACCTTTACAAGGCATAAATCCTGAATCCTTCCCCAAGTCTGAACATGAGCCAATAAGGCCAACCTTAGCGTGCCTCTAACAATTCCTTTGCTCGAATTACTACTTATTTTCTTTCCGTAGCTGAATTGACCCCTCACTATGCAAATAACTAGAAACCTCGCAAGTAGTTAACCAGGAAATCCTTAATCATAGGCGGTGGGACTCTCCCACTTAGACTGAAGCCATTATTACACAAATTTTGGAATTAACCAAGATCCTTTATCTCTTGTTGACATAACCTTGTGCAATAAACCTCCAAAATTCTCAGCATCTTTCTGTAAAATCATCTTGTTATACCCTGAATCATCAACCACGTTCACACAACCGATGTCTTTGTTGTATAGACAATAGAACCCTTTGTAGAAGTTTCACCGACCATGCGACCGCTGTCCAACTCACTGAAGATAACCCACCTGAGCCCGTGCTCAGTAACTAGCTGCACAAGTCAATTCACTCCTCGTGCACATCAACTAAATATGTGACAATATCTCCTAATTCAAAGTTATGTTGCATCTTCCTTCTTATCAAGTAGCTCCTTTTCGTTATATCAACTCTCCTGCCACATAATATCCCAAACTTCAAATTAATACGTAGGCCCAAATCACCAACCACTAAAGTTTCCCAAATCACTCCAAACTCTCCCATTTTGGCGAAACTCACCCCTTTAGTCGACTACTCGACCTTTGCTTCTTATACCTGGCCTTCTAGAAATTTTAACCACCGCCTGACACTCTCCACGTGTCCTTCCTTATCCTTGGCTACTCAGTTGTTGCCTTAATTAGAGTCTATCTTCGTGGCACTTGAACCCACAATTGCTTCACAATTTCTCGAATCATCAATATTAGAAACATTGATTCAATCTCGAACTACCGCACCCTACGATATTTGACAGCCGTACCTGCAATACTATTTCACAATATCTTGCCCTAAAGGCGAATTGTAGAAGATCATAATGCCGACGAACTTAGTACGTTTAATTAGGACAACGATACCTCATCATAGAAGAAAACTCCACCACACTCGCAAATACCAAGTCTCATTACTCCACCAGCACAAATCTGACCATTCTTAGTCTGATTGCCTTTCCCCTGCCGGGGATAAAATACCGAATCTTTACATCATCCGCTGAGTAAACCTTCTTTCAAGTCATTCAGTGGCCCTACACGTAGGCAAACATCCTAACATTATATCAATACTGCGGAACAATCGTTTATAGCATCGTGGAATCTTGTGCCTAGCCTTAGAGCTCTCAAAAGTACCGCTACTGAGCTGAAACGATAGAATATCCTTCCACAAGGCGACAATAATAGCTCATACAACTATGTAGGGAAAAACACCCGACACTGCATCACGTGTGCCATTACCATTCTTCAATTCTCGATTTATAACAAGCGGTTCGCGTCGCATAAGATTGAATAGGAAGGAATTAAAGGAATAAGCCTCCAGGGATCGAATCGCATGATAAAGAATCAGAAGGGAAGTACTCCTAACAGTCCTGCAGCCTCCCGCGGATAAGTACAGACGTCTCCGTACCGATCCGCGAGACTCTACTAGACTTACTCATGACTCGTGAGACCCTAGGAACCTAGTGCTCTGATACCATGTTGTCACGACCCAAAATCCACTAAGGTCGTGATGGTGCCGAACGCCGCTGTCAGGCAAGCCAACCAAAATACTTAATTAAATTCTCGTTTTAAATACTCTTGAAAACTATCATTTTCATTCAAATTTACAAATTAAAAAGATAATTAGCTTCAATTCAAATTAAATGATAAGTAATTAACACAAAATACTTCATAACCATCCTAGAACCCGGTATCACAAGTGCATGAGCAATTTCTAAGAAAAATCGAATAAAGTACAACAGATGTCCAGAATACAATTGGACAGAAAATAAATAGAATCTTGAGAGACACTATACTAGCTGCGGGTCGCCTCGAGGAAGTAAATCTCACCTAGTCTCTGTGTCAACCTTGCTGCTACGCCCACTAGGCCACTAGAAATGCATGTGCATGTGCAACAAAAATGCACAAAAGTGTAGTATGACTATAAAAAATCACATGTACTCAGTAAGTATCCCACCTAATCTCGAAGAAGTTGAGACGAGACGGCAACTTCGACAATTACTAATGGTCAAATAATAATATTATTAAAGGGATGACTCAAAAATTTATTAAGGACAACAGTAGATTCAAATGAATTACTAAACAGGTAAAAGTTCCTTTTTATTAAAAGCCTCCGAATTCATAATCCATTAATTACAATTATCTCAAGTCGGGGAGAGCAGATAAAAATATCAATAAATCTCAAGGCAAGTAATACAAGCATGCGCAACTCATGTCGAGGTCGTATGACCCCATCCAACATAAATGTAAATTGTGCACTGCCGAGGGTCGAGCGGCACGAACCATAGATGCATCTATTACCCTGCTCGCGAATCATACATGCGACGTGGTCAAATTTAAACAAACAATCACCCTGCTCGTGTACCATACATGTGACGCAGGTACACATAGATATACATTCTCAAACAGCAAATAAGAGTTTATCGGGGAACATTTATCCAAATAAAAGTCAATCCTCTTTTAACGATTTAATAAAATGAAGTTTAATCCTCTTGGAAATCCATTTACCAATTCAATAGGATTTAAGAAATTCAATCGTCAATAATATCTCAAATATTCCAAGTATAGCATGCTTTTGGGTCCTAGACTACCCGGACTTACATATATTAGTAGCGACGCACAGACTCTCGTCACCTTATGCGTACGTAGCCCCCACAAATAGGAGCACATAATCAATTATTTCACCTATGGGGACAATTCCCTCTTACAAGGTTAGAAAGGATACTCACCTCGCTCCGAAGATCCATTACTGGCATTCCATACCCTTCCGAAGACTTGAATCGATGCCAAATACTCCAAAACTAGCCAATGACTATAAAAATTCATTAATATACGATAAACTAATTATATTAATCCAATTTATAACAATTCCTAACCCCGATCGTAAAGTTGATAAAATCGTCCTCGGGCCCACGTGCCCGGATTCCAAAAATTTTCGAAAAATAAGCTTACCCATGACTCCATGAACTCATATATATAATTCACTCTCAATTTCATACCCAAAATCGTGGTCAGATTCCAAGAATATCAATTTTGTAGGTTTTCCTCAAACCCCGATGTTTTTACCAATTTACATGCTAAAATCCATACATAATTGATATATTTAACTCAAGATAGGTAGGATTAGCTTACCTTATCGTTGATGATGAAAATTCCCTCTTGAAACCCTCTAAGAATTGCCCAAGCCAAGAAAATATGAGAGAAAATGGCTAAATCCTGATTTTTAAAACACTCTCTGCCTCCAACACTTTCCGCAACTGCGGTCCCTTGACCGCTTCTCCGGTTCCGAAGGTGCAAGCCAACCTACCGCTTCTGCGGTTTCCTCCACGCTCCCCTTTTCCGCTTCTGCGCCACGTCCACTACAGGTGCAGTCCCGCTTCTGAAGCTTCATGACCGCATCTGCGGTCTCTTCACTTCTGGCCAAAACCGCATCTGTGGCTCTCCTGGCCGCTTCTGCGGCCCAAATTTTGCAGGTGCAGTTATATCAGCAAGCAGCAACTTCAGCCCTTTCAAAAATCCCATTTTCGATCCGTTAACCACTTGGAATCCACCCGAGGCCCCCGGGACCCCATCCAATCATACCAACCAGTCCTAAAATACATTACGGACTTGCTCGAGGCCTCAAATCATATCAAACAACGCTAAAACCACGAATCGACCTCCAATCCAAGCTTTATGAACTTTAGAATTTCAAACTTCTACTTTCGATGTTTAAACCTATCAAATCACGACCGATTGACTTCAAATTTTGCGCACAAGTCATATTCGACATTACGGACTTATTCTAACTTTTGGAATCGAATTCCGACCCCGATATCAAAAAGTCCACCTCCGATCAAACCTCTCAACAACCTTCAAATTTCTATCCTTAGTCAAATGGCTCCAAATCGCTCCACGAACATCTGAATTCGCCTCCGATCGCGCTCCCAACTCCAGAATCACCATACGGAGCTACTCCTAGACTTGGAATCCCAAACGGACATCAATAACACTGGATGCACTTCAACCCAAACTTATGAAATTTCCTCCAAAATGCTAACTTCCACAATAGGCGCCAAAATGCTCCCGGGTTATCCAAAACCCGATCCGGGCATACCCCTAAGTCCAAAATCATCATATGAACCTGCTAGAACCTTCAGGTCCTGATCCCAAGGTCGTTTACTCTGAAATCCAATCCTAGTAAATTCTCTCAACTTAAAGCTTCCGAAAAGAGAATTTCCTCTCCAAGTCAGTTCCGAACTTCCTGAAATTTAATTCCGACCACGTGTACAAGTCATAATGCCTGAATTGAAGCTGCTATACTAGTTGTGGGTCGCCTCAAGGAAATACAGCTCACTTAGTCTCCATATCAACCTTGCTGCTACGCCCACTAGGCCACTAAAGATGCATGTGCCTGTACAACAAAAATGCACAGAAGTGTATTATGAGTACAAAAAATCACGTGTACTCAGTAAGTATCCCACATAACCTCGAAGAAGTAGAGACAAGATGGCAACTTCGACACTTACTAATGGTCAAATAATAATATTATTAAAGGGATGACTCAAAACTTTATTAAGGACGACAATAGATTCAAATGAATTACTAAACAAGTAAAAGTTCCTTTTTATTAAAAGCCTCCGGATTCATAATCCATTAATTAACAATTATCTCAAGTCGGGGAGAGCAGATGACAATATCAATAAATCTCAAGGCAAGCAATTTAAGTATGCACAACTCATGCCGAGGTCCTACGGCCCGATCCAACATAAATGTAAATTATGCACTGCCGAGGATCGAGCGGCCCGAACCATAGATGCATCTATTACCCTGCTCGTGAATCATACATGCGACGCGGTCAAATTTAAATAAAGAATCACCCTGCTCGTGTACCATACATGCGACATAGGTACACATAGAAATACATGGTCAAACAAAAAATAAGAGTTTATCGGGGAACATGTATCCAAATAAAAGCCAATCCTCTTTTAACGATTTAATAAAATGAAGTTTAGTCCTCTTGGAAATCCATTTACCAATTCAATAGGATTTAAGAAATTCAATCATCAATAATATCTCAAATATTCTAAGTATAGCATGCTTTTGGGTCCTAGACTACCCGGACTTACACATATTAGTAGCGACGCACGTACTCTCGTCACCTTATGCATGCGTAGTCCCCCACAAAGAGGAGCACATAAGCAATTATTTTACCTATTGGGACAATTCCCTCTTACAAGGTTAGAAAGGAGGCTCACCTTGCTCCGAAGTTCCATAACTGGCATTCCACGCCCTTCTGAAGACTTGAATCAATGCCAAATACTCCAAAACTAGCCAATAATTATGCAAATTCATTAATATACGATAAACTACTCATATTAATCCAATTTATAACAATTCCTAACCCCGATCGTAAAGTTGATGAAATAGCCCTCAGGCCCACGTGCCTGGATTCCGAAAAGTTTCGAAGATTAAGCTTACCCATGACTCCATGAACTCATATATATAATTCACTCTCAATTTCATACCCAAAATCGTGGTCAAAATCAAAGAATATCAATTTTCTAGGTTTTCCTCAAACCCCGAAGTTTTTACCAATTTACATGTTAAAATCCATACATAATTGATATTTTTAACTCAATATAGGTGGGATTAGCTTACCTTGTCGTTGATGATGAAAACCCCCTCTTGAAACCCTCCAAGAATTGCCCAAGCCAAGAAAATATGAGAGAAAATGTCCAAATCCCGATTTTTAAAACACTCTCTGCCTCCAGTACTTTCCGCACCTACGGTCCCTTGACCACTTCTGCAGTTCTGCAGGTGCGAGCCAACCTACCGCTTCTGTGGTTTCCTCCAAGCTCCTCTTTTCCGCTTTTGCGCATCGTCCATCGCAGGTGCAGTCCCGCTTCTGCGGCTCCATGACTGCATTTGCGGTCTCTTCACTTCTGGCCAAAACCGCATCTGCAGCTCTCCTGGCTGCTTCTGCGGCTCCGCACCTGCGGCCCAAATTTTGCAGGTGCGGTTATATCATCAACCAGCAACTTCAGCCCTTTCAAAAATCCCATTTTCGATCCGTTAACCACCCGAAATCCACCTGAGGCCCCCGGGACACCATTCAATCATACCATGCTAGGGCTCAAAACGATCGATGTCCTCTTTTGCGGTCTCGCTTCCGCGGCAAATTTCCGCTTCTGCGGTTATGACAGCAACCAGCACTTTCTCGACACGGAAATGAGTATAACTCCCTCATACGATGTCCAAATTCGACGATTCTTTTTTCTATGGATACGAAATTAAGATACGGATCTAATGGTTCAATAAAAACGTAATTTGGAGCTCATTTACTTAATATGGTACCCCTTTAGGTCCAAATATACGGCGTTGAAACATCAAATAAGAGCGCAATACAACCCGAGACACACCCGAGGCCCCCGGGAGCTCAACCAAAAGCACCAACGCATCTTAAAACATGATTCAAACTTGTTCCAATCCTCAAAACACCTCAAACAACACCAAAACCATCACATTACATCGAATTCAAGCCTAAGTTCTAAAACTTCCAAAACACGCATTCGATCACAAAACCAACCAAACCACGTCCGAATGATCTGAAATTTTCCACACATATCCCAAATCATCTAACGAAGCTACAACAACTCTCGAAATTCCATTCCGACTCCCGGATCAAAATCTCACCTATCAACCGGAAATTACCAAAATACTAACTTCGTCAATTCAAGCCTAATTCTACACCGGACCTCCAAAACTACTTCCGATCACACTCCTAGTCACAAATCACCTCCCAGAGCTAACGGAATCATCAGATTTCCATTCTAAGGCCGTCTTCTCACTGTTCCAACTACGGACCACTTTCGAACACTTAAGCTCTCATTTAGGGACTAAGTGTCCCAAAACTTTCCGAAACTTGACACCGAACGTCCCGGCAAACCAAAATAGCGGAAATGAACTTAGGGGAAACAATTAATAGGGGATTGGGACGTAAATTTCAAAAACAACCGGTCGGGTCGTTACATCCTCTCACACTTAAACATTTGTTCGTCCTTGAACGAGCATAAAGAACATACCTGAAGTAGTGAAAAGACGAGGGAATCGGCTGTGCATATCCCGCTCGATCTCCCAAGTCGCCTCCTCGACCGACTGACCCCGCCACTGAACCTTTACAGAAGAAATGTTCTTTGATCTCAACTTTCTGACCTGTCTGTCCAATATAGCCACTGGCTCCTCAACCTAAGATAAATCCTTGTCCAACTGGACTGAACTGAAATCCAACACGTACGACGGGTCCCCGTTATATCTCCGGAGTATCGAAACATGAAATACCGGATGAACTCCTGCCAAGCTGGGAGGTAAAACAAGTTCATAAGCAACCTCTCCAACACGCTTCAATACCTCAAAAGGGCCAATAAACCTCGGACTCAATTTCCCTTTCTTCCCAAATCTCATAACGCCCTTCATAGGCGAAACTCAAAGCAGAACCCGCTCTCCGACCATATATGAAACATCACGAACCTTTCTGTCCGCATAACTCTTCTGTCTGGACGAGGCTATACAGAGTCTATCCTGAATCACTTTAAAATTCTCCAACGCATCTTGAACCAAGTTTGTGCCCAATAATCTAACCTCACCCGGATCGAACCAACCCATCGAGTCTCTGGTGCGCATAATTAACCTGCTCACTGTTGGACACCGAGCTATAAATCCGTCTAGACTCTGAAAGATACAACCTCACAACTGGCTGGTAAAGGCCTGAACACCTATCGCCATAGGTCTCTTGATACTGGTAGGTAAGCCAAACTTCCCAAACTCTCTGTCTGGCAACTCAAAGCATCAGCCACTACATTAGCTTTGCCCGGGTAATACAGGATAGTGATGTCATAATCCTTCCGCAACTCTAACCACCTTCTGTGGCATAAATTTAGATCCTTTTGCTAGAACATATGCTGCAAACTCCGGTGATCAATATAAATCTCACAAGGCGCACCGTACAAATAATGACGACAGATCTTCAAGGCATGAACAATAGCAGCTAACTCAAGGTCATGGACAGGGAAATTCTTTTCATGTATCTTCAACTGTCTAGACGCGTATGCAATCACCCTACCGTCCTGCATCAACACCGCTCAAAGGACAACCCGTAAAGCATCACAATACACCGTATAAGACCCTGAACCAGTAAGAAATATCAAAATTGGGGTCGTAGTCAAAGTTGTGTTGAGCTTTTGAAAGCTCGCCTCACACTCCTCTGTCCACTGAAATGGAGCACCTTTCTGGGTCAATCTAGTCATAGGGGCTGCAATCGATGAAAATCCCTCCACAAAACGATGGTAGTAACCTGCCAAGCCAAGGAAACTGTGAATCTCTGTAGTCAAGGAGGGTCTAGTCCAACTCTGTACAACCTCTATCTTCCGTGGATCCACCCGAATGCCCTCACTCGATACCACGTAGCCTAAGAATGCCACAAAATCCAACCATAACTCATATTTTGTGAAGTTTGCATATAACTTCTTCTCTCTCAGAGTCTGAAGCACTGTCCTCAGGTGCTACTCATGATCCTCCCGACTTCGGGAGTATACAAGAATATAATCTACGAAAATAACCACGAATGAGTCGAGATATGGCCTGAACACACTGTGCATCAAATGCATAAAAGTTGCTGGGGCATTGGTCAGCCCAAATGACATAACAAGAAAGTCGTAATGACCATACCGAGTCCTGAAAGCAGTCTTCGGAATGTCTGGCTCCCGAATCTTCAACTGATGGTAACCTGAGCGCAAATCAATCTTAGAAGACACTTGTGCGCCCTGAAGCTGGTCAAATAGATCGTTAATATGAGAAAAGGGATAACGGTTCTTCACTGTAACCTTATTCGCATAGAACCATCCTTCTTCTTCACAAACAAGATAAGGGCACCCTAAGGTGATACACTGGGCCGAATAAAACCCTTATCAAGCAAATTCCTGTAACTGATCCTTCAATTTAACTGAATGTTTCACCTCATCCTTAGTCCATAACCTTAGGACAGGACCCACACTTCAAAATCTGTCATTCGTCATAGGATCCGAATTCTACATCATCACACTGCAGTAGTCTTATTTCAACACTCTTCAACTTTTAATAGCGCTTAAATACTTCAAAATTGTTTTTCTTCAGGATGTTACATTCTCCCACACTTAGGGTCATTCGTCCTCAAATACACAACGTAACTTATCTCTTTCTTCGCACATCTTAATGTCTCAAATTTTTCTAACTCCCAAATTTTTCAGAAATTCCGGCAGAGTCTCCCCTGTAATT
>MU771080.1:32108-45650 GCA_026770625.1 Nicotiana glauca | reverse complement strand
ATAAAAATTTGAGAATCTCATCCTCAACTCTGAATCACAAGTATTTGCACATTGTGCCAACTGAAAATTTTCATTTCCTTTCCTTCTTCTTTAAAATAATTTTCGTCAAAGAAAATTACAAATTTTAATGAACCCTCATAACGATAGGGCCTATAATTCATAATTGCATTTAATTATCCTGAAATCACATCAAAACCCACTGTAGTAAGTAATAGAAAGTCTATTTTAGCCTCATAGCTATTCGTAGTGACCAACACATAATGATAGAAATAGCTATCTCCATATAATATCCCAACGTGTGTATTCACATAAGTAGATTTCAGGATTACAAAGCTCACTCGTGAGTGAAGCATATTAAGAGGACTTGCCTAAATTTTCAGAACCAAAACAAATTAAGGAAAAATATCATTTTTTATAACAATCGGAATTTGTATCTTTAATGACACCATCTGGTGTAGTGGCCTCAGCCACACCATAGAAATTATATCAATGGGTCGGCCTCCACCTCTCAGGTGACATATACCCGCTCTCCCTCCATCTCCAACTTGTAGTGTATGTAGATTAGTAACTATGATGCAGTGTGTGGACCAAGTGTTCTCATGAAACAGATTTCTCCCAAGTCTGGGATAATTTCTCATGATGTTTCTACTATCACCATATTCATAACAACTCATCTGTAGTTCGGCTACTCATACTGAGTCTGTGCCAGATAACTAGAATAACCATTTAAGGAATCACATGCTAGTGGTGCATTAAAAGATGATTATCCCATGAGAGTGCCCTGATTAACTGGGGACCATGAGTATTCTGAAATAGTTTCCATTTCCCTGCTGATACTGAAATGTAGAATTATTATGGACATAGGAATATCGAAATTCTCAACATCGTCCCATAAAATCTCAGCTCTTACTCATATACAAGTTTCAGAGAACTTTTGAATACCATATAAGTATATCTCAGGTCAAATCTGACATGACGCATGACCTACAATTTGATCGTTGATAGTGGACTCTCTTCACTTTGGTGCAAAGCCATAAGATACATCCTGATACTTTACGATACTAACCTTTATTGCTCGTATGTCACCATCATAAGACACCTCAAGCCGTTCGTTTGGCACATGTCATTCTTAGGACAGTTAAACTCACTTCCTCCAGTATCTCGGTTGCTAGTTGTACCCTTCGCTTAATAGACATCTCATACGAACCACATAGTCTCTATTACCACCAACTATCTTTAGATCTACATCCACCTCATGACTCTACCATTACTGTGATGATTAGGAAATTAAGTAAACCTTAAGACCGTACTTATCAACCAGATGTCAGAACCTATTGCACCCCCATGTGCACAATTGAATGATCTCTCAATACGCCTACATTATCGATATGGATGACACACGTCAACAATGGTTGAGCAAATTCCTGGCTCCCTTATAATCCTTCTGTAGCATCACGAACCGTCGGCGCGTAATTGATACCGGGTGTGCAATTTCAATATACAAGTGGATGCAAAAAGAACATATGATATAGGATCCAAACTGAATAAATGACGCACGATAAGGAATGAAATGAAGCAGAAATTTTCCTAACAGTTACATAGCCTCTCGTAGATAAGCACAGACGTCTCCGTACCGATCAACGAGACTCTAATAAACCGGCATGTGTTCCGTGAATCCTATGAACCTAGAGCTCTGATACCAACTTTTTCATGACCCCAGTTCACCCTCCATGAACATGCCGTGATGGCACCTAGTTCCTACAACTAGGTAAGCCTAACAATGCAAAAATTTAATATAACTTGCGGAATAATTAATTAAAATTGAACATATATAAAATAATGACTGCATATGAGGCCACTCGGCCTATACAACCCAAATGAAATGCGGAAGTCTACAACTCAATCCCAAAACCTGGAAACTCACGGAAACCACAGGCTAATATAAACATAGTACGCTGCTCTAACTCCAGAATATCTAAACAACTGAGAGAAAGGAATAAACTAGATAACAAAACTGTAACAGAATAGAGAATCCTGGTCTGCGGACGCGGCAGATATACCTCGAAGTCTCCGTATAACTCCTCGACTCAAGGATAGTGCGCCTGAGTAGAGGTACAGGGATAATCTGCACACGAAAAACATGCGCAGAAGGGCATGAATACACCACAGCGGTACTTAGTAAGTGCCAAGCCTAACCTCGGTTGGGTAGTGACGAGGAAGGTCAGGGCACTGAGACAAAACATAATAAATAATAAGATAACGAAAAAAGTTTAAACAAAGTCTGCAGCGAGAATCTAAACCAGATAAATAAGGAGGAACAGTAATAGAAAGAAAAGGTAACAATACAAGGAATACTGCTCCCAACAAGGAATAATAGTCGGGGATCTCTTGATATCCCGAGGATCTCTTGGTATCCTCATCATATGCACCAGGGATCTCTTGGTATCACGAGGATCTCTAGGTATCCTCATCATATACATTGGGGATCTCTTGGTATCCTCATCATATACACTAGGGATCTCTTGGTAACCCGAGGATCTCTTAGTATCCTCATTATATACACTGGGGATCTCTTGGTATCTCGAGGATATCTTGGCCTCCTCATCATATACACGGAGGATCTCCTGGTATCCCGAGGATCTCTTGGTATCCTCAATAAGTAAGTCGGGGATCTCTTGGTATCCCAATATATAGAAATACATGTGCCGGGGATCTCTTGGTATCCCGCACCCTCAATCCAGAATATATCAAGTACAGGGGGATCTCCCGGGAAGCCGTCCCGTAGTCCCAAATTTAAACACACGACAACAACAACGCATAATCTCAGAATAAATGCTAAAATCAGTACAAGTAATAGTAATTTCTAGCCTAACATGCTTCACAGAGTACAAACAATACAGTTAAACAATTAAGCAAGTAAGTCAGCTTAACATGCTTCTCTAAGCTAGCACAGGTTTAAACTTACAGTCTAAAATGAACAAGTAACAGGAAATCTCAATTTAAATACTTCAAGTAGAAACGGATTACAGCAATTAGCTCAAGTACGCACTCGTCACCTCACGTATGAGGCATTCACATATTCCAAGATCATGTCCTAAGGGGAAAGGTCCCTCACACAAGGTTAGACAAGCCACTTACCTCGAACAAGTGCAAGTCAACTTGAAACCACGCTCTTGCCACGAGTATCTGACTCCAAATAGCTCAAATCTATTCAATTAAATTGCATATTATAAATAATAATTCAAGTAATTAATTCTACAATTAAATTCTAAGCTAATACGCAAAATTGTGTAAAATAACCAAAATGCCCCTTGGGCCCACGTCTCGGAATCGAATAAATTTTACATTTTCAGAACCCTCGTGCTCTCACGAGTCTATCCATATAAAAATCTCTCAGATCGGAGGTCAAATACCCACTCAAAACTCAACAATTTAATCTAAGGATTTTGACCCATTTTTCATTCAAAAATCCGAAAATACGAAGGAAATCATGATTAGATTAGTAGGTATTAAGCATAATAGAGTAGAGAATCGTTACCCTATCGTTCCTCACGAAAACCCCTCAAAATATCTCCCAAAACCGAGCTCTAGAAGTCAAAAATAAAAATGGGAACGAAGTCCCATTTTCAGAACTTAAGATCTCTGCCCAGGCCCTTTTTTCGCTTCTGCGGAAAATTATCCGCTTCCGCGAAAAATTTCGCTTTTGCAAATATTTTCCGCTTCTGCGGCAAAATATACGCTTTTGCGGCCCCACTTCCACGGCAAATTTCCGCTTCTGCGGTTATGACAGCAACCAGCACTTTCTCGACACGGAAATGAGCATAACTCCCTCATACGATGTCCAAATTCGACGATTCTTTTTGCTATGGATCCGAAATTACGATACGGATATAATGGTTCAATAAAAACTTAATTTGGAGCTCATTTAATTAATATGGTACCCCTTTAGGTCCAAAGATACGGCATTGAAACATCAAATAAGAGCGCAATACAACCCGATACACACCCGAGGCCCCCGGGACCTCAACCAAAAGCACCAATGCATCTTAAAACATGATTCAAACTTGTTCCAATCCTCAAAACACCTTAAACAACATCAAAACCATCAAATTACATCGAATTCAAGCCTAAGTTCTTCTAAAACTTCCAAAACACGCATTCGATCAAAAACCCAACCAAGCCACGTCCGAATGATCTAAAAGTTTGCACACATATCCCAAATCACCTAACGAAGCTACAGCAACTCTCAAAATTCCATTCTGACTCCAGGATCAAAAATCTCACCTATCAACCGGAAATCGCCAAAATACTAACTTCGCCAATTCAAGCCTAATTCTACACCGGACCTCCAAAACTAATTCTGATCACACTCCTAAGTCACAAATCATATCCCGGAGCTAACGGAACCATCAGATTTCCATTCCGAGGCCATCTTCACATTGTTCTGACTACGGATCACTTTCGAACACTTAATCTCTCATTTAGGGACTAAGGGTCCCAAAACTCTTTGAAACTTGACACCGAACATCCCGGCAAACCAAAATAGCGGAAATAAACTTAGGGGAAACAATTAATAGGGGATTGGGACGTAAATTTCAAAAATGACCGGCCGGGTCGTTACATGGCGACTCTTCAAATATCCAATTCCCAAAAAGAAAAGGAGTTATTACCCCCCATGAATGTCGAAGCCCAGACTTCTCTCTCCGCAGACGGGAAAAAGGGGGCGCGACAATAAACCGGTCCAGCATAATATGCTGAAAGTTCATACACAAGTGCTCTGATCTCTAGTATATTATGCTAGAACTTTTTGCGTGTTGGAGTTCCAGGATAATATACTCGAAGTTCATATGCAGGTGCACTAATCTCCAGTATATTATGCTAGAACTTTCCGTATTGCAGTAAAATAGTGGCTATTTTTCAATGAATTTGTAACGTTGGCTATTTTTACTAAAAAAAGTGGTTGGCAAGGTCCAATTTCTTTGTATCCCAACCCATATTGTTAGGGCTTAAGTTTGTAAAACAAGAGCTAATCCAAATAACCACTCATCCAATCACTTAAACTAAAAATAGCCGATGGAGATATAATATTTGTATAATTTATGTATTATATGTGCATAATTATGTATAACATGGCTATAAAAAATAAAAAAATGAATGTGTCCGGCAATTTGTATAAACATCCCGTAGTAAAATTTCTTTGTTAACCCATTGAGGTTAGGGCTTAAATAGGTGCGTTTTGCTCAATTTTTCATTGGGGTATTCTCAACAATAAAAATAGATAAAAATAGCAACAACTCGAGCTGTGTCAAACTAGTTTGTTCGTATAAAGTATAATTTGTTATAAGCGATTGAATTACACTAGTATAAAGAGATTACGAAAAAAAGTCCAACTATCCTTTTTACGATTCAAAAATATCTATTTATACCCTATGTTAACGTGACAACCCAAAGGGTCATCACCGGATTTCTCTCTTTTTCCGCACTTACAAGGCCTTGAAAACCTCACTTTTAGTTGTCTCGATTTGCGTACACAGTCCGGACGTGTAGCCGGAAAGATTATATGTTAAATTCTGTGAAAATTTTTAAAATGTGGCTTTAAAATGATTAAAGTTGACTTCAGTCAATATTTTTGGTAAACGGACCCGGACCCATGATTTGACAGTCCCGGAGGGTCCGTAGAAAAATATGGGACTCGGGCATGTGCACGGAGTCGAAATCCGAGGTCTAGAACCCGAGGAAAAGAATTTTTCTATGAAATTGTTTTTTTGGAATTATTAAGGAAAAATGGAAATGAAAATTAATTAAAAGACTATGGTATCGGGCTTGTATTTTGGTTCCGACGCTCGGAACAAGTCTTAAATATGATTTAAGCACTACCTGTAAAGTTTGGTTGAAAACAGACATCATTTGACGTGTTTCGGACTTAAAAATGGAAAACTTGTGTTTGATGAAAAGTTGGAAGAAATCTTGTGATTTAAGGCTTGATTCTATGTATATGATGTTATTTTGGCGATCTGATCGCACGAGTAAGTCTGTAGGATGTTTTTGAGGTTGTGTGTATGTTTGGTTTGGAGCCCCGAGGGCTTGTGTGAGTTTTGGATAGGTGTCGAGTTGCATTTTAAACTTTGGAACTGCAGATTTTTGCTTCAGGTGCTTCAGACCTGCAGGCTTCGCAATTGCGAATGGCCTATTGCAAATGTGAAGAAGGCCCAGGCCTGCCCAGTCTCGCAATTCGCAAAAGCGAAGTCCCCTTTATTTCCCAGTGTTCGCAAATACGACGCATTATGTCGCAAATGTGAAACCCGCCCTTTTAGCCTGAGTTCGCAAATACGAACTAGAACCTCGCATTTCCCAAGCCTGCTGGGTTCGCAATTGCAAACCCAAGTTTGCATTTCCCACATCTGCAACCTGCTTTTTTCATACTTAGACGATTTTAAGCCCCATTTTTCATATTTCTCAAACCCAAACACCCATTGGCAATTTTTCAAGAACTCTTCCTTCTCCAATTCAATTGTAAGTTAATTTTCACTTAATTTCTTCAAACTTTAATATCATTTATCATGTTTTCATCTTAAAATCAAGGTTTTTCATGGGTGAAAATGGGGATTTTGGGTAGAACCTAGGTTTTCTTAAAATTGGGGATTTGGACCTCAATTTGAGGTTCGATTTCAAAATAAATCATAGATATGAACTCGTGGGGGAATGAGTTACCGGGTTTTGGTTCGAACCTCGAGTTTTGACCACGTGGGCCCGGGGGCGTTTTGGGAATTTTTGAGTAAACCTTTGGGAAATTTATTTTCATGCATTCAAATTGCTTCAATTAGCATTTATTGATACATTCAAGTAATTTGTGACTAGATTCGAGCAGTTTTGTGGTGAATTCTAAGGGTAAAGCTATACTAGAGGCTTGAGTTGAGTTTGGAGCATTTGAGGTAAGTGTTTGATCTAACTTTGGCTTGAGGGAATAGGATTAGGGTGTCGTTTGCTAATTGCTAAATGTTGAGTACGGTGTGTAGGCATGGTGACGAGTATCTATACACCGGTGTCTAGCATGACCGTGGGTCCTTGTGTGTACTTATTCCGATATTGTTATGACTCTACCATGTTAGTTGATGAATCCTATGAAATGTGAAGAGTATGAGGATTGATTGTGAGTTATAAATTCTTTGGAGCGTTAGCTCGAACAATAAAAAGACTATTGGGTAAGAAATGAAGGAAATAGAAAGTATTATGATTAATCCCTTGCCGGGATGGTTTGAGTATATTGATTATTCTCCCTTGCCCGGATTTAGCTGTTAATTGTGTAATTTCCTTGCCGGGACATTTCTTATTATTTGTTTATCCCCTCGCCCTGTTTGGTTGTGATTTTTGCTTGGGTGAGGAAGAGTGATAATGCACGAAGGGTCATTCCGTGCCATGTTTTGATTATATTTGCTCGAAGGGTCATTCCGTGCCATGTCTTGATTATATTTGCACGAAGGGTCATGCCGTGCCATGTTTTGATTATATTTGCACGAAGGGTCATTCTGTGCCATGTCTTGATTATATTTGCACGAAGGGTCATTCCGTGCCATATTTTGATTATTTATGCACGAAGGGACATTCTGCGCTCTGATTTGATTATAATTGCACGAAGGATCATTCAGTGCCATGATATGAGAGTTATGTGAGGGAAAGCATGAAGGGTGATGTTGTGCACTTTATTTGATTGATTTTGGTGAGAATGAGGGTAAAAGCACGAAGGTTGATATCGTGCAACTGTTGATTTTCTGCTCTCATTAATTATTGTCATTTCCCTGTTTCTTACTTAAATTGTTGAATTTATATCCAGACTGTACTTCCCCATAGTATGCTTCCCTTCCTCTTAACTGTTTAATTTCTGTATTCTTTCCTTTTGTCGCATATATATACATTGAATTGCACAGGTTGAATTGGTAGGCCTATATAGCCTCGTCACTACTTCGTCGGGGTTAGGCCAGGCACTTACCAGCACATGGGGTCGGTTGTGCTGATGCTACACTTCTGTGCTCTTTTGCACAGATCACGGTACCGGAGCAGCTTTTGGACCACATCAGTAGGATATTGATCGGGAGATGTCTTCAGTCCAGTGACTTACGAGGTAGCCTAACTAGCGTCGCATGCCGAAGTCCCTTTCTATGTTTTCAGTTTGTTTTCATTGTACCGAGACAGACATTTACGTATTTCTATTTAGACTTGTTTGTAGCACTCTTTAGTAGTTCGTGAGATAGCGACACCAGTCTCGGGTAGAGAAATATCAAACTTCCGCATTTTGGGTTTTCAGTTAGTTATGTTTTAAAGACGTTAGCTTTATTTAAATGACTCGTTTTTATTATTATTGTTGGGTTGTTATCGGGAAATGTTTAAATGCTTGGCTTGCCTAGATCCGACAGTAGGCGCCATCACGACTCCCGATGGTGGGAAATCTGGGTCGTGACAAGTTGGTATCAGAGCTCTAGGTCACATAGGTCTCGCTACTCACAGACAAACTTGGTAGAGTCTGAGGGATCGGCATAGAGACTTCTGTATTTATCCCCCAGAGGCTACGGAGTTAGGAAAAGTTTCACTTTTGTTCTTTCTATCGTGCGATTCTGTTTCTCAAATATTTATAGTCTTTCCACTCTGTTCTTTCGCAGATGGCGAGAACACGTGCTTCCTCTTATACCGCACAACAGCCCAAGCCCCTATCAGTAGCTCTTGCGAGGGGCAAAGGCCGAGGCCGTGCCAGAGACCGAGGTAGGGGCAGAGCACAGCCCCGGGCAGCAGTCCCAAAGGTGGAGCCTCATATTGACTATGATGAGGAGGGCTAATGGTCACCCCAGATCTTCAGGACATTTTAGTCAGATTGGCAGGATTTATGGAGAGCGTCACTAGAGTGGGTTTGCTTCCAGTAGCACCAGCCACTTCTCAGGCTGGAGGAGGAGTTCAGACTCCTGCTACACGTACTCTGGAGTAGGTAGCTCCCCAGGCTCATATCACAGTGGTTCAGCCAGCTGTGGCAGCTCAGCCAGGTATTGCAGCCCAGACCGGCGATAGAGCGGCGATGTCGTCGGATGCTTTGTGGAGACTTGATCGGTTCTCCAAGCTCTTTACCACCACATTTAGCGGTGCTTCATCAGAGGATCCACAGGATTTTTTATTCAGCTGCCATGAGATCCTTAGGACTATGGGTATTGTGGAGACCAATGGGGTCAACTTCACCACCTTTCATCTTGCAAGATCCGCCAAGACTTGGTGGAGGGATTATTGTTTGTCTAGACCAGCAGGGTCGCCAGCATTGACATGGGATCAATTTGCAGAGTTGTTTTTGGAGAAGTTTCTCCCAGTTACTCATCGGGAGGCACTTCGCAGGCAGTTTGAGCGCCTCCAGCAGGGCTCCATGATAGTCACCCAGTAGGAGATACGGTTCATTGATTTGGCACGTCATGCTATTGTTATACTCCCCACGGAGCGAGAGAGGGTACGAAGGTTTATTGATGGATTGATTCAGCCGATCCGTCTCCAGATGGCTTTGGGAGCCGGCAGTGAGATTTCTTTTCAAGAGGCGGCCAATGCGGCCCGCATAGGTGAGATGGACCTTGCACGAGGAGGTGGTCATATGTCGGATAAGAGGCCTCATCATTCTGGTAGGTTCAGTGGTACCTCGTCTGGAGGTAGGGATTCTTATGGTAGAAGCCATTCACCAAGGCTCTTTCAGTCAGCACTCCAGGTTTCTCATGGTACTCTAGGCGGTGGTGGTTCTCAACAGCATTTTTCTGATCAGCAGCCCATCAGTGCACCTCCACTTTAGAGCTTTCGGGTAGGACATTCAGGTCGACAGGGATAGCACTCTCAGCAGCCGAGGGCTTGTTATGGTTGTGGTGACCCCGGTCACATTGTCAGATTTTTCCCTCGAGCCTCGGGCAGCTCTCAGCAGCAGGGTCCTCGCCCCATGATTCAGGCACCAGGTGATCCACAGCTCACCCAGCCAACTAGAGGCGGGGGTAGGGATCATAGAGGTGGAGATAGAGATCGTAGAGGTGGAGCTCGGACCAACAGAGGTAGGGGTCAGCCAACAGCTGATCGTCCCAGAGACATGGTTCATGGAGGTGGGGCCCAGCCCCGGTGTTATGCTTTGCCAGCCAGACCAGAGGCTGAGTCTTCAGATGTTGTTATTACAGGTACTATTCTAGTCTGTGATAGGGATGCTTCCGTGCTATTTGACCCTGGGTCTACGTATTCATATGTGTCGTCTTATTTTGCACCTTACCTGGCTATGACTAGTGATGCTTTGGGTATCCATGTTTATGTATCTATACCGGTGGGTGATTCCATAGTGGTCGACCGAGTCCATCATTCCTGTGTGGTAGTGTTTGAGGGTCTTGAGACCCGTGTTTATTTATTGCTCTTAGACATAATGGATTTTGACGTCATATTAGGGATGGATTGGTTGTCAACGTATCATGCTATCTTGGATTGTCACGCCAAGACCGTGACCTTGGCTTTCCCAGATTTGCCCCGATTGGAGTTGAGAGGGACCCCAGGACATGCCACCCGCAGTGCTATTTTATATGTAAAGGCTCGACACATGGTCGAGAAGGGGTGTTTAGCTTATCTAGCGTATGTTCACGATTTCAGCACTGAGGTTCCTTCTATTGACTCTGTTCCTATTGTTTGGGAGTTCCCCGAGGTTTTCCCTTCAGACCTGCCGGGTATGCCACCCGACAGGGATATTGATTTCTGTATTGATCTAGCTCCAGGCATGCAGCCCATCTCCATTATGCCGTATCGCATGGCCCCGCCAGAGTTGAAGGAGTTAAAGGACTAGTTGCAAGATTTGCTAGAGAAGGGTTTTATCAGGCCTAGCGTTTGTCCTTGGGGTGCGCCAGTGTTATTTGTGAAGAAAAAGGATGGATCGATGAGGATGTTCATTGATTACCGGCAGTTGAACAAGGTGACGATAAAGAACAAGTATCCACTGGCGAGGATTGATGATTTGTTTGACCAGCTTCAGGGTGCAAAGGTGTTTTCAAAGATAGACTTGAGATCTGGCTACTATCAGCTGAGGATTAGGGCGTCTGATGTCCCTAAGACAGCATTCCGCACTCGGTACGGGCATTATGAGTTTTTAGTCATGTCATTTGAGTTGACCAATAACCAGCAACATTTATGGAGTTGATGAACCGAGTGTTCAGACCTTACTTGGACTTGTTCGTGATAGTCTTTATTGATGATATTCTGGTGTACTCCCGCAGCCAGGAGGAGCACGAGCAGCACCTCATAGTGGTTCTTTAGACTCTAAAGGATAGCCAGTTATATGCCAAGTTCTCAAAGTGCGAGTTCTGGTTGAGTTCGGTTGCATTTTTTGGTCATGTCGTATCAGTAGAGGGTATTCAGGTGGACCCAAAGAAGATTGACGCAGTCAAGAACTGCCCTCGACCAGCATCAACTACTGAGATTCGGAGTTTCTTGGGGTTAGCAGGTTATTACCGTCGGTTCGTGGAGGGATTTTCATCCATAGCAGCCCCAATGACCAGATTGACCCAAAAGGGTGCCCAGTTCAGATGTTCAGACGAGTGTGAGGAGAGCTTTCAAAAGCTTAAGACAACTCTGACTACGACACCGATATTGGTTTTACCCACAGGCTCAGGGCCCTATACAGTTTATTATGATGCTTTCTGTATTGGGCTTGGTGCAGTATTGATGCAGGATGGCAGAGTCGTTGCTTCTGCTTCGAGGAAATTGAAGATCCACGAGAAAAATTATCCGGTTCATGATCTAGAGTTGGCAGCCATTGTTCATGCTTTGAAGATTTGGAGGCATTACTTATATTGTGTGACGTGTGAGGTGTACACTGATCACAAGAGTCTGCAGTACTTGTTCAAGCAGAAGGAGTTGAACTTGAGGCAGCGGAGGTGGTTGGAGCTATTGAAGGATTATGATGTTACTATTTTGTACTAGCTGGGGAGAGCCAATGTGGTGGCCAATGCATTGAGTAGGAAGTCCGCCAGCATGGGTAGTCTTGCTTATGTTCCGGTCAGCCAGAGACCGCTTGCTTTGGATATTAAGGCCTTGGACAATCGGTTTGTGAGGTTCGACATTTCTGAGCCTAGCAGAGTGTTAGCTTGCACGATCGCTCGTTCATCATTATTGTAGCGTATCCGTGATTGGTAGTTTGATGATCCCATTTATGTGTCCTGAGAGACACGGTGCAGCGTGGAGGTGCCACGAAGGTGACCTTAGATGATGATGGTGTTTTGAGGTTGCAGGGGCGAGTTTGTGTGCCCAATGTCGATGGGATTCGAGAGTTTATATTAGCGGAGGCCTATAGTTCTCGGTATTCTATTCACCCGGGCACCGCGAAGATGTACCAGGACTTGCGGCAACATAATTGGTGGCGTAGGATGAAGAAAGATATTGTTGCATATGTGCCTAGGTGTTTGAACTGTCATCAGGTCAAGTATGAGCATCAAAGGCCTGGTGGTTTGTTTCGAAGGATTGAGCTTCCCGAGTGGAAGTGGGAGAGGATTACCATGGATTTTGTTACTGGACTTCCTATGACTTGAAAGAAGTTTTATGCTATTTGGGTCATTGTTGATAGGCTGACCAAGTCAGCGCATTTTATTCATGTTGCAGCCACTTATTCATCGGAGAGGTTAGCTGAAATCTACATCCGAGAGATTGTTCGCCTTCATGGGGTGCCGGCATCTGTCATTTTGGACCGGGGTACGCAGTTTACCTCGCGCTTCTGGAGAGCAGTTCAGTAGGATTTGGGCACCCAGGTTCAGTTGAGCACAGCGTTCCATCCTCAGACGGACGGCCAGTCCGAGAGGACTATTCAGACACTGGAGGATATACTTCGAGCCTGTGTCATTGATTTTGGAGGCTCGTGGGACCAGTATTTTCCTTTAGCAGAAATCGCCTATAATAACAACTACCATTCCAGCATTCAGATGGCTACATATGAGGCGTTTTATGGTAGGCGATGTCGGTCTCTAGTCGGATGGTTTGAGCCGGGATAGGCTCGGTTATTGGGTACAGATTTAGTTCAGGAGGCCTTGGATAAGGTCAAGATCATTCAGGACACGCTTCATTCGGCTCAGTCGTGGCAAAAGAGTTATGCGGATCGTAAGGTTCAAGATGTAGCTTTCATGGTTGGTGAGCGGGTGTTGCTTCGTGTATCGCCTATGAAGGGCGTGATGAGATTTGGGAAGAAGGGAAAGCTTAGCCCTAGGTTCATTGGCCCATTTGAGATTCTCGATCGTATGGGAAAGGTGGATTACAGACTTGCCTTGCCGCCTAGCTTGTCAGTCGTGCATCCAGTGTTTTATGTGTCCATGCTTCAGAGGTATCACGGCGATCCAGCCCACGTGTTAGATTTCAGCACTATCCAGTTGGACAAGGATCTGTATTACGAGGAGGAGCCGGTAGCTATTCTAGATCGGCAGGTTCAACAGTTGAGGTCGAAGAGTTTTCCTTCAGTGCGTGTCCAGTGGAGAGGTCAGCCTCCTGAGGTATCGACCTGGGAGTCCGAGTCTGATATGC
>MU771080.1:13133-29820 GCA_026770625.1 Nicotiana glauca | reverse complement strand
CCGTGGGTCCTTGTGTGTACTTATTCCGATATTGTTATGACTCTACCATGTTAGTTGATGAATCCTATGAAATGTGAAGTGTATGAGGATTGATTGTGAGTTGTAAATTCTTTGGAGCATTGGCTCGAACAATAAAAAGATTATTGGGTAAGAAATGAAGGAAATAGAAAGTATTATGATTAATCCCTTGCCGGGATGGTTTGAGTATATTGATTATTCTCCCTTGCCGGGATTTAGCTGTTAATTGTGTAATTCCCTTGTCGGGACATTTCTTATTATTTGTTTATCCCCTCGCCCTGTTTGGTTGTGATTGTTGCTTGGTGAGGAAGAGTGATAATGCACGAAGGGTCACTCCGTTCCATGTTTTGATTATATTTGCACGAAGGGTCATTTCGTGCCATGTCTTGATTATATTTGCATGAAGGGTCATGCCGTGCCATGTTTTGATTATATTTGCACGAAGGGTCATTCTGTGCCATGTTTTGATTATATTTGCATGAAGGTTCATTCCGTGCCATGTTTTGATTATTTATGCACGAAGGGACATTCCGTGCTCTGATTTGATTATAATTGCACGAAGGATCATTCCGTGCCATGATATGAGAGTTATGTGAGGGAAAATACGAAGGGTGATGCCGTGAACTTTATTTGATTGCTTTTGGTGAGAATGAGGGTAAAAGCACGAAGGTTGATGTCGTGCAACTGTTGATTTCCTTCTCTCATTAATTATTGTCATTTCCCTGTTTCTTACTTAAATTGTTGAATTTATATCCGGACTATACTTCCCCATAGTATGCTTCCCTCCCTCTTAACTGTTTAATTTCTATATTATTTCCTTTTGTCGCATATATATACATTAAATTGCACAGGTTGATTTGGTAGGCCTGTCTAGCCTCGTCACTACTTCATCGGGGTTAGGCCAGGCACTTACCAGCACATGGGGTCGGTTGTGCTGATGCTACACTTCTATGCTCTTTTGCATAGATCACAGTACCGGAGCAGCTTTTGGATCACAGCAGTAGGATATTGACCGGGAGCTATCTTCAGTCCAGGGACTTACGAGGTAGCCTACCTGGCGTTCGCAGGCCGAAGTCCCTTTCTATGTTTTCAGTTTGTTTTCATTGTACTGAGACAGACATTTACGTATTTCTATTCAGACTTGTTTGTAGCACTCCTTAGTAGTTCGTGAGATAGCGACACCAGTCTCGGGTAGAGAAATATTAAACTTTCGCATTTTGGATTTTCAGTTAGTTATGTTATAAAGAATTCCGCTTTATTTAAATGAATCGTTATTATTATTATTGTTGGGTTGTTATCGGGAAATGTTTAAATGCTTGGCTTGCCTAGCTCCGACAGTAGGTGCCATCACGACTCCCGGTGGTGGAAAATCCAGGTCATGACAGTTAAATTATGGGAAAATTTCACATTACAATAACCGGGCTCCATACTTTTCAATTTTATAGCCCATCTTTCAATTTACAACCAACTAGCCCAAAAATAATAGACTAAGATTCAATATCCAACTCCAATATGTTCTCATAATTACTATTTAATTTTTAAAAAAAGATTCCTCAAGCTTTTAAATTAATTTTTGAATTAGTAATTGTGACTCGAATATTAATTCAATAAACCAAACTCATTTGGCTGGTAAAAATGAGAATTTTAACAAGCTTAAATATGTGGGTTTAAATTTCGAATTTGATTTTGTGAGAAATTTGGTGTGTGTTATTTAAACTTGTTAGAAATAGTATAAGGAGGTTGTATATAAAATTTGAAGTTATTTAATAGAGATTTAGACTGGTTTTGAACAAGAATTGCAACTGAAAATCGTGGAAGAAGTTCGTCTACGGACGTTTGTATAAAGGTGTATAAAAGCGTATAATAATGTGTGTTTCTACACTCATATACACTATTATATAAGATTATACATAATTATACAAAAAATTGAATTTGTCTTCTTCCTTGCGTCTTTTCTGAAATTTAACTAGATCTACTTCAAATTTAAATTTTGAACTCCTTTTGATATTTTCAATCAATTGGAACAACACCCAATCCAAACAACTAACAAATTCAAAAAAAATCATTTTCAAAAGCAAAACTTTGAATGGTCTTCAATGGTGGACTTCTACGCTTCAATTTTCTTACATTGCAAGCAGTTGACATAGGAGGAGAAGCAGAAAATACACGACCCCTTAAAGCATATGTAGAAGATGTGAGAAAAAGAGAGAGTGAAAGCAATGGTTGTGAGAACACAGATTTAACTCCATAGCTTTTAGAAGCAATGGTTGTAAGAACACAGATTTTGAATTTGCTAGTGCTTTCAAATATGTACAGCATGGGCTAGGTGGGGTAAAATTAAAAACATGGGCCATTTTCTTGTTATGGTGTGAAGTCATGTATATTTTATTGTAATTCTTTCTTATATTATTGATGCACAACAGTCGCCGATGTCATATTAATTGGCTAAAAAATATCCTTCTGCCATTAGGACCGTTCACCATACCAAAATTATCTTACGTGGCTTGACATATCATTGAAGTGGATACCACATGGAATGCCACCTCACTGAACCTATCCCAAGGGGACTGTGGTGGACCAGTTGATCGTGATTCTTTTATATGCCTTTTAAATATTTTAAATGGTTAGTTATTATGACTTATATTATCGTTTATGTAGTTTTTAAGTATACGGTATGCTTAAAATATGGTGAATGGGAATTCGGAATGCTCGTTCGACTCGGCTTCGGCTTCGACTTGGGAGTTGCTGATTTAATTATGGGAATTAAAATCCATAAGACTTTTCAAGGTATGGCATTGTAACAATCTCATTATATTAAGACAGTACTTGAAAAATTCAAGCATTTGGGCTTTAAAGTTGCAAAGACTCCAATTGACGTGAATTTTGCAGTAGCAAAGAACAAAGGCCAAAGCATATCACAATTGGATTATGCTTATGTGTTGGGTTGCTTAATGCACATCATGAATTGTACACGACTAGATATAGCTTGTGCTATAAGTAAATTGAGTTGATATACGAGCAATCTAGGTCAATCTCATTGGATGGCCATGAAACGAGTTTTGGGGTATTTAGTACATATCCAGGACTTTGCTTTGCACTATAGTAAATATCCTGCGGTGATTGAGGGATACTGTAATGAAAATTAGATTACCGAATCAACTGATTCCATGTCCACAAGTGGATATGTATTTACTATTGGTGGAGGAGTGGTATCTTGGAAGTCGTCCAAAAAAACTTTTTTTGCGAGCTCTATAATAGAGGCTGAATTCATAGCCTTAGATAAAGCTGGTGAAGAAGTATGGCTCCGAAATTTCTTAGAAGATATCCATTTTGGCCCAACCCGTTAGCACTAATATGCATACATTGCGATAGTCAAGCAACAATTGGAAGGGTTGGGAGCATTATGTATAACGGTAAATCTCGTCATATACGACGAAGACATAAAACCGTTAGGCAATTACTCTCTAGAGGAATTATCATGATTCTTATGTAAAGTAAAGTGATAATATGTCGGATCCACTTACAAAATGCATAACTAGAGAGGTAGTTAGGAAATCATCAAGGGGAATGGGACTACGGCCGAGAATAAGTCATAGTGGCGGTAACTCTACCTAGAAGACTGGAGATCCCAAGATCTAGGTTCAAGGAGATCAAACAAAGTCATTAATGACGGTTCAACATTGTCAACTAAACTTTTGGTCCATTCTCGTGATGAGACAATGTTCAGTACCAAGGATAAAATATTAAGGCTTTTTAATGATTTCTAAATTTGATATTGGGTATATCAAATAGTGTATATATGGGATGACACGTTTAGGAATCACCTATGTAAGTGTGAAGTGTTAGCCACTTCAAGGAGAACTTTGTAAGGCTAGTTCTCTATGCACTTATGAAACCAGGCAGTGTTCATGGCCGAAACGAACACTACAATGAGAACCAAATATGGTTAAGGGTTGGTTGTGTCACATATGGTTGTCTAGGTATGCACTAAAGTTCGACGGTTTAAAGATATCAAATCTACCAATTGAATGAGTATATCCGACATAAGTTCACTACGAAAGCTCAAAGGGAAACCGACTTATCCAAATGCAATTAATCCTTGCTTGCGAATCACACAGTTTTTCATGCATATTTTCATGATATAGTCATTCCTCATTCATGAGGGGGATTGTTGGGATTTTTAAGTATATGATATGCGTAAAATATGGTGAATGGGAAATGGAGGGAAATAAAAATTTTAAATGAAAATTTTAAGTGAAATTTTAAGTTTTCTCCCTTGGCAAAGGGACATTGTCCCATATTGGAAGAGGAAGAGATTTTTTATGGGTATATAAGCAATTGCGCTTCTTCTATCTCTTAAAGCGTATAGAAGAAAGCAAGCCTCGTGCCGTTATTGTCGTTGCTCGCTCCGATCGGATTCAGATTTGGTTAAATGATCGATTGGTTGATTAATTTTTTGGACCAAGTTTATTTGTTAATAGTAAAATATTAGCAGAAATGTTATTAAATATTTGTTTTAATAACATAATATTATTAATATTAAATCTAATATGTTTTCAGTTGTGTAACTGAAAATTAAACTATCCTCTTCAATTTTCCCTCTTTATTGTTGAGTAAATAGCCATTTATGTTATGGCATTTATGTTGTGGCCGTTTTGCATAAACAGCCATTCTGAAAAGTTGCACCTCTTCAGATTTCAGCCTAACTTTGGCTATAAATACAAGACTATTCTGCTCAGAATTTCCATATGATTTTTTGAGTTTTTCCTCCTTCTTGTGCATACTTTTAACATCAAATAAATCAACAGTAAGTGTGATTTGCTACCGAACTTTGTGTTCGCTAAAACACTAGGGTTTGAAGTACCACTACACCAATGTGTAATTCATTCTATCTTGGGAGGAAATAATCCACAACTTTGGGTACTAGAAGGGGATTAAATTCCTTAAGAAAACACTGTGAATTCAATGGGCTCGGATTAAAATTTTGTTTCTATTTTTTCATTTTTGTTTCTGTTCATTTATATTTTCCACAATTATTTTACAAATACAGTTTACTAACTAGCTTAAGGAATTTAATATATTTTTTGTATTTGTACTCACTGTTTCTGGAGAGTAAAACCTTTGTGATTATGTACTCTATTAGAGATTAAAATCTACGTGATTTTAATATTTGTGTCATTCTTTTACAAAAATGACTAATGATAATGTGAACCAAGCTATTCCAATGGTGACTGCCAATGCGTCAACAAGCCGAATAACACTGGCAGCATTAGAACCGGCGGAGAAACCCAAAAAAAATTTCGGGATTGATTTCAAGCACTGGCAGTAAAAGATGTTCTTCTACTTGACTACTCTAAATCTCCAAAAGTTCATCAAGGAAGATGTTCCAGTGTTGTCTGATGAAACTCCAGAAATTGAATATTTTCTCGTGATTGAGGCGTGGAAGCATTCAGATTTTTTATGGAAGAATTATATTCTAAACAGGCTAGAGGATGCTTTGTATAACGTCTACAGTGGCGTAGAAATGTCAAAAGAACCGTGGATTGCGCTTGAAAAGAAATACAAAACTGAAGATATCGGGTTGAAGAAGTTCGTTGCTGCAAAGTTTTTGGACTACAAAATGGTAGATAGCAAATCTATTGTTACCCAAGTCCAGGAATTGCAAGTGATTATTCACGATCTCCTTGCTGAAGATATATGTAGAATTAATACTAGTGTTGGTATTAATTTTATTATGTTTACTAACAAAATTTTCATTGAAGTTCTTGTCATCAATGAAATATTCCATGTAGCAGCAATGATTGAGAAGTTGCCTCCTTTGTGGAAGGACTTCAAAAACTACTTGAAACATAAATGCAAGGAGATGTCCCGTGAAGATCTCATTGTTCGTTTGAGTATCGAAGAGGAAAACAAAGCTACTGAAAAGAGAGGCTGTGGAAACTCAACAATAATGGGAGCAAATATTGTTGAAGAGAACAAAAAGAGGAAGAAGGCTTCTGGACCGAAATACAACCCAAGCAAGAAGCGATTCAGTGGAAATTGATACAACTGTGGAAAAGCCGGACACAAATCTATGGAGTATCGTGCTCTGAGGAAATAAAAGAAGAAGGGTCAAGAAAACATGGTTGAAAAGCATGATGATGTTAATGACTTGTGTGTGATGCTTTCCGAGTGCAACTTGGTGGTCAATCCTAAAGAGTGGTGGATTGATTCTGGAGCCACTCGCCATGTTTGTGCTGTTAGAGAAGCTTTTGCTACTTATGCTCCTGTTGGACCCGATAAGACAATTTCTATGGAAAATGCTGCAAAGGCCAAGATTGAAGGATGTGAGAAGATATTTCTCAAAATGACTTCTGGCAAAGTGGTGACTTTGAACAACGTCATTCATGTTCCCGAGATTAGGAAGAATTTAGTCTCCACTGGACTTCTTGTTAAGAATGGTTTTAAATGTGTATTTGTATCTGATAAGGGTGTAATAAGTAAGAACGAGATGTTTGTAGAAAAAGGTTACCTCGACGAGGGCCTTTTCAAGCTGAATGTAATGGTTGTTGAAAATAATAATAAAATTCCAGCTTCGTCTTACTTACTTGAGTCAGATGAATTATGGCATATACGTTTGGGTCATGTCAATTATAAACCTTACGAAAAATGATTAATTTTAAAGTATTGCCTAAGTTTGAATGTGACAAATCAAAATGTCATGTTAAACATACTTATAAGTCACTTGAAAGGAATTCAAATCCTTTAGACTTAATTCACACAGATATTTGTGACATGAAGTCAATACCATCTTGCGGTGGAAAGAAGTATTTCATAACTTTTATTGACGATAGTACTCAATATTGCTATATTTACTTACTTAATAGTAAAGATGAAGCAATAGACGCATTCAAGCAATAAAAAATGAAGTTGAAACGCAACTTAACAAGAAAATCAAAATAATAAGAAGTGATAAGGGTGGTGAATATGAGTCTCTTTTTGAACAAATATGTTTAGAATATGGAATTATTCATCAAACAATAGCTCCTTACACGCCCCAATCCAATGGGATTGCAGAAAGAAAGAATCGTTCATTAAAGAAGATGATGAACGCGTTATTAATAAGTTCTAGTTTGCCACATAACTTGTGGGGGGAACCCGTTCTTACAGCTAGCCAGATACTAAATCGAGTACCCCATAACAAAACACAATCTATTCCATATGAAAAATGGAAAGGAAGAAAGCCCAACTTGAATTATTTTAAAGTGTGTGGATATTTGGCAAAAGTGCAAGTTCTTTATCTCAAAAGGGTAAAAATAGGATCAAAAACCATTGATTGTGTTTTCATAGAATATGCGACTAATAGTAAAGCATATCGATTTCTGGTTCATAAATCAGAAAATCCCGACGTTCATAATAATACGGTTATAAAATCAGATAATGTTGAATTTTTTGAAAATATATATCTGTATAAAAAGGAATGTGAGTCGATTGGTGAAGGATCTAAACGGCCTCGGGAAGAAACAAAAGAAAGTACACTTAGTCAGGAGGATCTAAGACGTAGTAAACGTCAAAGAACATCTACTTCATTTGGACCAGATTTGGTGATTTTCTTATTGGAAAATGAGCCTCAAACATTTAAAGAAGATATGTCTTCTTCGAAATTATTGTTTTGGAAAGAGACAGTCAATAGTAAAATAGAATCCATACTAAATAACCATACATTGGAATTGATTGATCTTCCTCCTGAAAATAAACCGTTGGGTTCTACGTGGATCTTTAAGAGAAAAATAAAAGATGATTGCACTGTTGAAAAATTTAAGGCAAAACTTGTGGTCAAAGGGTATAGACAATGAGAAGAAATTGACTATTTCGATACATACTATCCAGTTACAAGAATTACGTCCATACGAACATTAGTAGTGTTAGCTGTAGTTTATGGTAGACAGTCTTCTTAAATGGAGAGTAGGAAGAAGAAATTTACATGGAACAACCTGAAGGGTTTGTAGTTCCAGGTAAAGAAAAAAAGGTATGTAGACTTGTTAAGTCCCTTTACAGACTAAAACAAGCACCCAAACAATGGCATGCTAAATTTGACCAAATAATATTGTCAAATAGTTTTAAAATAAATGAATGTGATAAATGTGTGTACATTAACCAAATCACATAGTCATTGTTTGCTTATATGTGGATGATATGTTGATAATGAGAAATGACATTGCCAACATAAATGCAACTAAGCGCATGCTAACTAGCAAGTTTGATATGAAAGACTTGGGAGTTGCTAATTTAATTCTAGGAATTAAGATCCATAAGATAAATCAAGGTCTTGTATTGTCACAATCTCATTATATTAAGTCAATACATGAAAAATTCAAGCACTTGGGCTTTAAAGTTGCAAAGACTCCAATTGACGTGAATCTTGCATTATCAAACAACAAATGTCAAAGCATATCACAATTGGATTATGCTTGTGTGTTGGGTTGCTTAATGTACATCATGAATTGTACACGACCAGATATAGCTTGTGCTATAAGTAAATTGAGTCGATATACGAGCAATCCAGGTGAATCTCATTAGACGGCCATGAAACGAGTTTTGAGGTATTTAGTACATACCCAGGACTTTGCTTTGCACTACAGTAAATATCATGCGATGATTGAGGGATACTGTGATGTAAATTGAATCACCGAATCAACTGATTCCAAGTCCACAAGTGGATATGTATTCACTATTGGTGGAGGAGCGGTATCTTGGAAGTCGTCCAAACAAACTTGTATTGTCAGCTCTACAATTGAGGCTGAATTCTTAGCCTTAAATAAAGCCGATGAAGAAGCTGAATGGATCCGAAATTTCTTGGAAGATTCCATTTTTTTCAAACCGTTGGAACCAATATTCATACATTGCAATATTCAAGTGGCAATTGGAAGGGCTGGGAGCATTATGTATAACGGTAAATCTCGTCATATACGACGAAGACATAAAACCGTTAGACAATTAATCTCTAGAGGAATTATCACGATTTATTATGTAAAGTCAATTGATAATATGTCGAATCCACTTATAAAAGGCCTAACAAAATAAGTAGTTGAGAAATCATCAAGTAGCATGGGACTGTGGCCGAGAACAAGTCATAGTGGCGGTAACTCTACCTAGAAGACTGGAGATCCCAAGATCTAGGTTCAAAGATCAAACAAAGTCATTAATGACGGTTCAACATTGTCAACTAAACTTTTGGTCCATTCTCGTGATGAGAAAATGTTCAGTACCAAGGATAAAGTATTAAGGCTTTTTAATAATTTCTAAATTTGATACGGGGTATATCAAATAGTGTATCTACAAGATGATACGTTTAGAAATCAGGTATGTAAGTTTGAAGTGTTAGCTGCTTCAAGGAGAACTTTGTAAGGCCAGTTCTCTACGCACTTATAAAACCAGGCGGTGTTCATGGCTGAAACGAACACAACAATGAGAATCAAATACGGTTAAGGATCGGTTATATGATTTATGGTTGTCTAGGTATACACCAAAGTTCGATGGTTCAAAGATATCAAATCTACCGATTGACCGAGTATATCCGGCATAAGCTTACTACGGAAAGTTCAAAGGGAAACCTACTTATCCGGATGCAATTAATCCTTGCTTGTGAATCACACAGTTTTTTATGCATATTTTCTTGATATAGTCATTCCCCATTCATGTGGGGGATTGTTGGGATTTTAAGTATATGATATGCTTAAAATATGGTGAATGGGAAATGGAGGGAAATGAAATTTTTAAGTGAAATTTTAAGTTTCCCCCTGGCAAAGGGACATTGTCTCATATTGGAAGAGGGAGAGGTTTTTTATGGGTATATAAGCAATTGCTCTTCTTCTAGCTCTTAAAGAATTGAAAAGAAGGCAAGCCTCGTGGTGCCGTCGTCGTCGTCGTCGTCGCTCGGCTCGGCTTCGGATTTGATCAAATGATCGATTGATTGATTAACTTTTTGGAACAAGTTTATTTGTTAATAGTAAAATATTAACAGAAATATTATTAAATATTTGTTTTGATAACATAATATTAATATTAAAATAAATATTATTGTGTAACTAAAAATTAAACTACCCTCTTCAATTTTTACTCTTTATTTTCCCTCTTTATTGTTGAGTAAATAGGCATTTATGTTGTGGCCGTTTTGCATAAACAGTCATTGTGAAGAGTTGCACCTCTTTAGATTTCAGCCCAACTTTGGCTATAAATGCAAGACTATTCTGCTCAGAATTTCCATATTTTCTGAGTTTTTCCTCCTCCTTCTACATACTTTTAACATCAAACAAAGCAACAGTAAATGTGATTTGCTACCGAGCTTTGTGTTCGCTGAAACACTAGGGTTTGAAGTACCACTACACTAGTGTGTAATTCGTTCTATCCTGAGAGAAAATAATCCACAACCTTAGGTACTAGGAGGGGATTAAATTCCTTAAGGAAACACTGTGAATTCAGTGGGCTCGGATTAAAATTTTGTTTCTGATTTTTTATTTATGTTTATGTTCATTTATATTTTCCATAATTATTTTACAAATACAATTTACTACAAAAAATTTTATCAATGGTTAAATTATGATAAAAGCAATAGCCAGGGCAGGATCTACGTAGGATATTAGGGGTGGTACCCGATCGCTCGGGTAAAATTTTATTTATTCACTGATGTTTTACTCAAAACATGTAAATATGAAAAGAGTGGCACCCCAAAGTCACAAATTGATAGTGGGTGCCACGGTTGAGCAAACAAATGTCTAGACGCGCGACTCGGTATCGAGACTAAATGCAATCCATAGGTGGTGTGTTTCCTCCTTGTCGTCTTAGTTCTCTTCTGAAATTCTTACTTTTTTCTTCATTTTTGTATTTTATCTACTCTTTTTTTATATTTGTTCTCTTCTAAAATATACTATTTTTTTTTAAAATAGTTTTGCGTATGTATTCATTTATTTTTTAGAGCAAAAGATTATTTTGAAATATTGAATGAAGGTTATGAATTGAAGGTCTATTGGAAAGAACCTCACAAGGTAATAGTAAGGTTGCACATGCTAATCCTCCCCTTATGGGGTTATACTGAATTTATTATTGTTGTTGTTATTTTATTCATCCAATATTATATTTTCCTTACTATACAATTTTTTTTTAGGTGATGACATAGATAAACATAATATTAATCTAGCTCTATGTAGATTAAGTAAGTGTATTTGCTAACTTAAACTTTATTTTTATTTTATGTTTTTATTCATATTTAATAGAATTTGAATTGAGAGAATTAGATCGAGCTGGACAAAACTTATTATATTTGGTGATCACGTATTTATATGCACCAAAAATCTGGTAAATTAAATTGAATTATTTCAAAATGGATCGAACCGAACTAAATCAATATGAGTTTAACCACAAAATGTATACCCTAATTCAATGTCCTTTAGTAGTAGTAGGTTCACATTAGAAATAGTGGCACCCATAGTCATCAAATCCTGGATCCGCCTCTGGCAATAGCAACAATAGGAGAATAAAATAGAGGTATTTTTATAAAGCACTTGTGTTAATTGAGACGCGTAACGAATACGATTTTTGTTAATTGTATCGGTTCACACAACGAGTACAATTAAGGCGAAATACAGGGGTATACACAAATGATACAATATGTATCGACTGTATGTTGAGAGTCAAACTCAAGAGCATCGCATACTAAGCGGGCACTCCAACCAACTGAGCTACAAAAGTTTGTTGGTCTGTTGTTTCAGTTTGAAATAATTGATATTTTGTTTTAGTACAACACGTGGATTTGCTATATATAAAATTCAAATATAGTTAAGAATGGTAATTTTCTGAAAGTATAGTTATGAATAGTAATTATAATATATTTGTTTACTATAGGTGAACTTATTTAGTCCAAAATGTGTTCGAAGTAAAACTACAAATAAACCAATAAAAATGAAAGCAAAACGGTTTGTTGAGTGAAATTATAAATAGGTGATCGTAATTCGTAAGTTCATAACTCAGCATCCAAATCAAAATACTAGAGTCTACAAAAGTTGATACTTATAAATAATTCAAATCAACGTCCCATTTTCGTCTCTTTTTCTTTCTTGTTCTCTGCGTCTTCATTTCTTCATCATCTTATTCATAACAGCTTCAACCCCAGAATCAAGAAACTCAAGATGTCTGGTAAAGATAAAGGCAAAAATAAACAAAAAATGGAGTCACAATCTGGAAAAGAAGATGAAAATAAACAGCAGGGACTTTTGGATAGATTACCTCAGATGGATGTACCAAGAAAACGGAGGAGCAATACAGTAACATTCTATAACTTAATTCTATAAAAACTATTTTATTTTTTTAAATTTTTTTATCATATATACTGTGGTTTAATTAAAGGGTGCATGGGTTGAAAATGATCTTTTTTCTTGATTTAGGATAATAATATTGGACGGAGTCGAATACGCCCAAATCTTTTACCGTTCAAGAAGAGATACTTAAAGCTACATATGAATATAGCAGTAAATATAATTGAGAATGATGAAGATTATCAACCTCAAAACTGATGCTGCATGCTACAAATTAATGAAGGTAAAACCAATTCTGATATATGGATATTCACAGTAAATAGACTAACACTATGGTCTATTTTTAGAGATGAAGATACCAGTAAATGTAAGTGAGAATGATATAGAAGAGGACATTAATTAGTCATCAACATTTGTACAGAAGATATATAATAGTGTTACAAATTTTCTGTGATTTTCATCAACAAGATATTAGTTTTTTTTTTGTTTTTTTTTGGCAGTGAATGCTAAGGCCTATTCCAAATAAATGGAGTAATTAATTTGTATGAGCATGATAAAGTTGTTTGGGAAAGGAAGGCCTAATGCCTTTTTACTGTTTTGCATATTGTTTACTATCTTGTTTTAAGCCTAATTGCCAATTCTCCACTGCATCACTATTGCTTCTATATGTAACTATATTGTCTTGGGATTATAATAATTTTTCTGCAGTTTTATTTCTTTCCATACCACCCAAAAAACCGACTCCCTGCATTTCAATTTAGACCGGTAGTTTCACTCGACAAGAAGTTAAACAATATATATATTTAAATTTATGGTCTTAAAAGGTTAAGGAATATACATTTTGTGTGACCATAATATTTGTGTGGTTTCAATAGCTTCTCATTAAGGGTAAATTAAAAAATTTAAAGTGAATTATTTCTAATTATAGAAATGTGTCATTCTTCTTTTGAACGAACTAATAAGGAAAGTGTGTCTTCTAAATTGAGACGAAAGGAGTACGTTGTTTTGTTCATATTGCCTGTTTCTAATCCCAGATAAAAGATGAGCGTTGCCGTATGTTGACATATAATATAAGATTTGTCAATTATTAATGAATCCTCACAATAAAGAACAGAAATGAGAGATTAAATGAAGCGACATGGACAAAGGGAATTCGTATGAATTTGTTTGAGATTCAGACGTAGTTTTTGCCAATAAAATTTGCTACAATGCAACAAAATTTGTGATTATTTCTTGTCACGTAGCTACAATATGTCAAATGCCAAGAAGTCGCATTGGAGAAAAATATAGTACTACTACAAATAATTTTATTCATAGAAAGTAATATCACCTATGTTACTCAAACTCTTTAAAAATGTTGTTGGATGCGTGTCAAATCCTTCAAATTTAGTGCAATTTTGAAGGATCCGACACATATGCGACAACACGTTTTGAAAAGTTCGAGCAACATAGAATATCACTACTCTAGAATCTATGATCCACAATGCACTTTCTTGTTATTCTTGTTCACATGATATAACCATCCAAATCCTTTAATTACTTTAGAAATTCTTACAATATTAGCCCTTCCTATTCCCAAATTCACTTTCCTAGCTGACAACTTTAGTGCCTGTAAACAACACAATTGCTCAATGTGCTCATTTATCCCTTCTTCATTCTCTTTAAAATACCCCTTAAAGTCTCCTTTTCTTTTCATCTTCTTCTTTGTATTACTATTATCTCTTTTTGCATTTATGGCTTCCATTTCATACTTTTCCCATAATAAATCCATTCCTTCACCACTGCTATCACTAACATTTTCCCTTTCCTCATAAAATTTGTATGCCAATGTCCTTTTCCAATCTTTTGCTTTATAGATTTTTCTGCTCTTTATCTCAATTTTCTTCACTTCAACTGTATCTCTCCAATTCATAGTTTCAAACTCATCCAATTCTTTCAAGAATTCTTCTAATATCTTTTTCTCCATAGTTGTACCCCTGTTACTCCCCATTTCAACTGAATAATTTATCTCTTATAATAACCTGAAGAATCAAGAATTGGACTTTCACTTACCTCGGCTGATTTATAGTCCAAGAATTCAGTTGGGGTTCCGAGAAAATTGATCATAGACGTACCAAACATGATATTGCAGGCTGCAAAATGCTCAAAACAATAAAGATCATCACTTTCATTATCAATACAACAACAACAACAACAACAACCTACTGAAATCGTAGTGTGTATGCACACCTTACCCCTACGCCGGAGAGGTAGAGAGACAGTTTCCAATAGACCCTCAGCACAATAAGATGAAGCGAGACACTTTCATTATCAATCTAAAACCTTAAACTTTGCTAAAGAATGGTATGCAGAGTGCAAAATACTAAACTTGCCAGATTCAAAAAATTCTGGGGAAAAAGAGTTTAAGCAGAAAATGAGGAAAAATAACAAAAGGGAAGTGAAAATGAAGAGAGGGGAGAATAAAGATAGGATTTTTAGAAGTTGAGGAAAGAAGAGAATGAAGTAAATAGGGTGAGAGAAAATGAAGGAATAAAGAAGAGGAAGTCAGACTTGAAATTTGAGACGTTGTAGAAGTAGTAAAACTGCTATATAAGCACAGCTCAGACATTCTTTTGTCTCTCTAAGACTAGTGGAGGAGTAGAAGGGGGAATTGAAAAATGGAAGATGGAGGAGAAATGGAGAAGAAGAAGTAAAAGAAGAATCTTGTGCTCTTCTGTCTTGATTAGGTAAACAAAGGAAGAAATGTATTATTGTGATGGTAAATGCGGCGTGAATAAAGGAAAAAGGATTCAGTTCACTCACTAAAAACAATTTGTTTGCCTCGCTGTGCGATTTAATTTTTATACACAAGTATAGAGATTTTAAAGATTAATTATTTAAACGGCAACGCTGAATTATACTATATTACTAACCTGTCGTTTGGTTTGAATATGCTTATGCTGGTATAAGTTGGTGGGATTAGTTATCCTGATATTGTTTTTTATTCACTGTTTGGTATGTTCATATTATATGAGGTAGTTTGATCCGGCGTGGAGTTTAAGTAAAAAGAAGAAGACTTTTGAAAATTATGGTCTTAAAAGCTTAAGGGATAAAAAGTTTGTGGGGCCATGATATTTGTATGGCTATAAAAGCTTCTCACTAAGGGTAAATGGGTAAATGAAAGAGTTTAAAATTGAATTATTTCCAAATTTAGAAATATGTCATTTATTTTGGAATAGACTAAAAAGGAAAGTATCTTATTTAATATGAAACAGATAGAGTATTAAAAATGACAATTTCATAATTTCTAAAAAAAATGTACATAAGTTATCTCGACACTAATTACCCCATCCCCAACAATGTATAAGTTATCTCGGTACTAATTTTAATCTCTAAATAATTTATATCAGGTTTGCTAACCAAACAAAGTATTAAAGTGATATTAAATTTTTATATCACCCCTATATCTACTTATCATCATACCAAACTAGCCCTAAGTGTGTATTAATGACTTGGGGAAAAGTAAATAATAAACTTTATTGTGAATCATGCCAACCTATAAGAGAAACTAACTCATATACGCTAATAGAAAATACTATAGCTGTAAAAAAAAACATATTATAACAATTCATATCTTTTCAAGGTTACCAGCTTATGTATATCTGGGAAAGTATCATTTTTCGAATAACCTAATAGTATCATGAAATAAGGGAGGATGAGTAACTAACAAAGATCTCCAAAAAAGACCATCCAAATAGTCAAAGATACAACAACTTGAACCGCAATGCATGCAGGTAACAAAGATCTACATCAAAGTTTTGATTATTGATGAGGCTGACTTGCCACAAGCAGCAGCTTTAGTAACGAGAACATTTGGAAAGAAAAGACCATTTAGGAAAGCTCTGAACAATTCTCTCACTGCACCGAAAACCCATTAGAAGTACTGAATAAGCCATCTTAGACATTCTATCTAATGAGTTTTATACTTGAAGAGTTGACTTGCCACAAGCATCAACTTGCCCAACAATAATCAACATTAGTGTTAAAGGCAAAATCACATTAAAATAAAATTGGCAAGATCGACATATCCTGCCAGAAATAATCATGAGAATGCTATGTAGCTCACAATAGCCTGTCAAACATTTCTCTGCTTGTCGAACACTTAACAAGAGTCCGAAACTTATTTGATAGATTTTTTGGACAAAAAGTACATTTTTAATGCTAAAAAAAAAAGTTACATAAATAGGTATTTCGCAATATAATTCTAGATAAAAAAATTCTAAAAAATAACTCAGATTTCGACATATTTTAACTATCATAAAAGTACAAGATTTTGCAAATGAAAATAAACTCAGACTTTAGCAACCAATAACACAACCAAAATAAAATTTGTTAATTGT
>MU771080.1:0-12153 GCA_026770625.1 Nicotiana glauca | reverse complement strand
TTTTATGTGTTTGAATTATTGTTATGTCAGTTAATTGGTGGGGCCAAATTAATAAAGGTACTGCGAATTATAAAAAAAAATTAATAATTTGCAGTAATACTGCGAATTATAAAATAAAAAAAATAAAAAAATCTGTAATTTGCAGTATAATACTGCGAATTATTAAAAAAAAAAATTATAATTCACAGTATTATACTGCGGATTACTTTAACAGCTAAATTTCCGTTAAGGTAATTCGCAGTATTATATTGCAAAATACCTATTTATGTAACTTTTTTCTTTTAACATTAAAAATATACTTTTTGTCCAAAAAATAATCAAAAAAGTTTCGGACTCCACTTAACAACTCATCACTGTAGCACACCAAAAAGGAAACAAGCAAAAGGAACTGGCAAGCGACAACCTCATTCACAGTTTTGCTAGCAGTCTTCTATTTGTTAGAGAATTAAATATACCTCTACATAGACTAGATACCATAACCACCAGCTATGTTTCCAGAAACAAATACAACCCCTAAAGATCACCAAACACAAACTAATCAACAGATTCATCACGTTCTCCTTCAAAGGCCCACTTATTTTCCTCATAAACCTTTGCCTCTTCCTCTTCTGTGTAATCATTAGTTACATTAAATATCTTCCTAACAGCCTTCACCGACTTGTTCTTAATTCTATCAGCAATTGTCTGACATAAAAACTCAAATAAGCCCTTAATGCTAAGGTAATTAGCAGCAAATAGAACTTCACAAATTCCTTGTAAAAAATTTTGATATCTTCGAAATTTTTGATATCTTTTTCACTCAGATCCATCTACTCACAATTTTTTATATCTTCTTCATGCAGATTCCTCTTGTCATCAGCGTGTTTCTTCATGTGCCTGATAATTTTGGTAAGGGTTCGAGTATTGACATTTAGGAGAGGGATTATGTTGTAACCATCTTCCACCATGTTTTAGATGGTTACAGATAGAATGGCTATAGATTCTTTGATCTCAAATTCATCGCAATCAGATGATTTCAAGATCAGAACCTTCTGCTCAGATGTTGCTGCTGACGGCGATTCCACAGAGAAATAGAGAGGAAGAGAAACCCTTGAAAAAAAGTAAAACAAACCCAAAAGGCAGCGTATGTAAAAGCTTGTATAGATTAAGACCAATAGAAGTAAATGATCCAAAAAACTTAAGAGATAGATCTATTTAAATGACAATTGCGTGCTCAACATCTTTAAAAGAGTTGCTTAACAACATTTCAAATAATCTAAAATAAGTTCACATCTGCCAGCTCTCACTCATTCATAACAGGCTTGTTATCACTTGCTTTTGGCCTCTGTTCCTTGGGCCTCTGCTCTTCAGTTTTCCTAGACAGTTAGACAAAGTATTAGAGGCACTGCGGTTATATCAAGATCAACATGCAGTTAGCATTAAAATGTGCAGACACATCAGAGTATTCACCATGGAGAGACCAGAGCGAACATGACAAAAAGACATAAGGAAATAACTACACGGGCCTAAAAAGATGAAGGTTTTATAAATTATAACCTGATATCATCAAATTTTAACCTTATAATTTGATGGAAGTTTACAGGGAAAAAAAAAATTGCAACAAAGTGAATGGCCTTGACTATGACGACGTGCCAAGGAAGGGATCTCCCCTTGTTTGTGGTGAGGGACGGAACCACACAAAGTTGACATGAAAACTACAATAGATAAAGATAGGAGATGGAGCACCAAACAAAGAGCCACTTATGAAAGGCCTCACAATTCTCTGGTTGCAATTAAAAATCATTAATGAGCTCAACAAGCAATCTTCGAGATTCTCTAATGGTTTTGATATTGAAGAGCTCCACAAGAAGCAGCTTGGCCTTGACTAACAAGAACATTAGGAAAGAAAAAAACCATTAAGGAAATTTCTCAATAATTCTTTTGTTGCACTTAAAGCCCATTAACAAGCACTATAAACCATCTGAGACACTTCATCTGAATGTTTTAATAATTGAAGAGCTGACTTGCCACAAGAAGCAGCTTGAGTTACGAGAGTTCAGAAAAGAAACGACCATTCTTTTTATCCCTAAAGAAAAGAAAATACCATTTACAAAAGCTTCTGTATTCTTTCACTGCACTTAAAACCCATTAGAAGCACAATATGCCATCTTAGACACTATCTGATGTTTTAATAATTGAGGAACTGACTTGCCACAAGCAGCAGCTCGCCTAACAACAATATTTACAGATCGGTATTAGATCCAAAATCATGTTAAAACCAATCATGAGATGATGTGTGTTCAAATAAATGACATTTAGTAGGAAAATCTCTCATCATCTTGATTGAGATTGCTTCAGCTTCTTGACTACATTAAATACCTACTGAATAGGCCGTCGAATAAGCCATAATCAAACATGTTTTCTCATCACTTTATTTCTGAAGCTGAATCAAAATTCCAGTCTTACTAACACTTTAGCAGTTACAAGGAAATATATTGACAAAGCATGAAATCAATACTCAGGGCATCACATAGTTGTGAATATGAAAAACCATTCACACAAATTCTTGTCAAACATACTTTCTACTGGTCAAACACTTATTAGCTCATCACTAATAGAGCAGAGCTAACTGAGATAGAGGTATCCTGCAAGACATCATGAGATTCTACGACATCAGGTACATGAAGTTTTGTAGGAATATCTTTCACCATTTCGGCTGAGATTGATTCAGCTTCTTAAGAACATAAACAACTACTGAGTAGGCCGTAAAATAAGCCATGATCAAACATGTTTCTCCACTGAATATTAGTGAGTATGAAAATAATGTTGAATGCATCATATTGGTGTGAATACGAAAACATTCACAAAATTGCCTAGCTAGCACATTTTCTACTGGTTAAACACTTGAAACAACTCATCACTGCCATACGACAAAGCTGAGCTAATTGAGATATTTGTATATAAAATTTATGGAAAGTTTGCACATAGCACGCCGAAAAAGGAAACAAGCAAAAGGAACTGGCACGAAATATAACGTGCTAGCAGCTTTCCAGTTTAGAGAAAATGTGAATAACAAGCATAAAATAATGCGCGACGATGAATTTAAGGTTAACGAGAAAATTAAAATGTACCTTTTATCGGAGGCGCCACCTTTCTGGCTGAGAAAGGAACGGAAAAGCGGAGAATTCACGTCGTAAATCATCGTCGTTGGTCAGAGGCAAATGATGGAGTATACAAAACCCTAATCCCCTGTCTGCTCAAGCTCAGCTTCTGTAAAACCTTTTCGAGAGAAAATCGGTCATTTGGGGTTTTGTTCAAAGCTTTACATTGAGTGGATAGGTGGTAATGGGCCGACAGTTGAGAACATATGGGCCAAGTTAATTGAGAATAATATTTAACAAAAGCCCCGATGTTTATTTGTTGATTTCTCTTAGTTTTCACTAATTAATTAGTACTCATATAACTAGTATACTATAGAATTATTTTTCTTTGCTTGTAATTGCCACATGCTAAGTCTATTGCTGAAAATTTTGTACCCATCTAATTCCAATAAATATTATTTGTTGGCTAATATTCGTTGTTTGAAGATCACTTGTCCAATGTATTTTGTGCATAGTTGAATAGCAAGATACTGGCGTTGTGTGAAATGTGAATTGATGCCAGTTTTCGAATCAAAATTAATTATAGCCATTACTGGCATTTTTTTTATACCATCTCAATCTAACTATATGAATTCTTAATGACCATATTTTTACATTTGCAAAGTGAAACAAGAACAAAATATACGTATTTTACAACAACTTGCGTTGAAAACAAGAAACTTGTATATGTCTACGCAAGATATAGCTCAAACTAATTCTTATTAGTAATAAATAGATAGGAATGTAAATAGGGAGGGTGGGATAGGTTAAGCTTTGACCGCTGCCTTGCCCCATTTAGCCCTTTGTCAAAATTTTGTCATGCCCCACCCCGCCCCGCCCTATTAAGCCCTGCCCATTTAGACTCTTTTTAAATTTTTTTTTTTTATTTTTTATTTTAATATCGGAAAAGGTCCAAATACCCCCCTCAACTTTACAATAAGGTCTATAAATAACCCTCGTTAAAAGTTTGGACCATATCCAACCTTGTCGTTACACTATTGGCCCGGATACCCCCCTGGACTTTACGATAAGGTCTATATATAACCCTTTTTTTTTAACAAAATATTTTTTTTTGTAAAAACTGAAAATTATGTGTTGAAAATAATTTCTTCAGTTCTTAAAAACGAAAATATTTTGTTAAAAACGAATTTTTTTCCCTGTTTTTACAAAAAAAAAATAGTTTTTACAAAAAAAGAATGAAGAAAAAAAATATTTTTCAAAAGAGAAAATAATTTGTTGAAAATATTTTATTTATTTTTTAAAAAACAAAAATATTTTCTTAAAAACTGAAAATGTTCTAATTCCTCTGTTTTTACATTTTTTTTTCCAGTTTTTACAAATATGTTTTTACAGAAAAATATTTTGTTAAAAACATGATTCTTGTAATTTTTTTAAAGTTTTACAAAAAGAAATTAGAACATTTCCAAAAGAAAAAGAAATTTCTTTTTGTGAAACTTTAAAAAAATTGCAAAAATCGTTTTTTTAACAAAATATTTTTTTTGTAAAAACAGAAAAAAAAATGTAAAAACAGAGGAATTAGAACATTTTCAATTTTTAACAAAATATTTTCGTTTTTTTAAAACTGAATAAAATATTTTCAACAAATTATTTTCGCTTTTGAAAAATATTTTTTTTCTTCATTTTTCAGTTTTTCTAAAGACTTTTTTTTTGTAAAAACTGGAAAAACAGGAAAAACAAATTTGTAAAAACTGTTTTTTTGTTGTTGTAAAAACAGAAAAAAATTATTTTTAACAAAATATTTTTGTTTTTTAAGAACTGAAGAAATTATTTTTAACAAAATATTTTCAGTTTTTACAAATATATTTTTACAAAAAAAAAAAATATTTTGTTAAAAAAACGAGGGTTATATATAGACCTTATCGTAAAGTTCAGGGGGGTATTTGGCTCCATTTAAATTCCAGGGGGTATCCGGGCAAATAGTGTAACGGCAAGATTGGATATGGGCCAAACTTTTAACGAGGGTTATATATAGACCTTATCGTAAAGTTGAGGGGGGTATTTGGACCTTTTCCGTTTTAAAATATGCTTTTAATTTCTTTTACCTTTTCAACTTTCTATTGAAACATTTAAAATATTGTTTCTCCTTTGAGCTTGCAAATTGATCAAAGTTTGATTTTTTGTCTGTTGTATTGGAATTTGTGCCAAATTTTGTATCTTTAGTAGATTAATTGATGGGTGTTTCACTTATTTGGATTGGTGGTTAAATACTGAGAGTTTATTAAAAATAGAAATACTAAATACAAATTAAACCCTTGCTTTGATGTACTTTTATATAGCTTTCTATCTCAGAGTACAGTCCAAGAGTAGGTAGTCAAAAATTCTGCATATATTGCTTCCACAACTCTTGGACTTACAACTACATATCCACTTGGGCACAAACAAAAGTTGCTGTTCTTTAACATTGATTAATGAGATTTGCCTCTTGAAGTTTTTCACAAACCAACACATCTTCATCTTTTATAGGATTAAAACCTTCTGAGGTATTGGCATTGCACAATGCACAGAACTCTTATGGAGTTGTTGAAGAGATGTGGAAAGTTGACCTGCTACCTGCCCTTCCCTATATAAATTGTCTAAAAATAAAGTTTTGCCCTGCCCTGCCCCCGCCCCACCCTATTTAGATGCTCCCCTACCCTGCCCCATTAAGGCCTTTCCCTGCCCCGCCCCATTTGCCATCCGTACGTACTAATAGATATATCCTTCAATTGTTCGGGATTGTTTTGAATAAGCATAGAAAATGAAAAATGGCTACCGGGGCAAAAGTTATTGAGATATTTTGGAGATAATTTCATCTTGTAAAGTAGACATTGTTGATTTCTCAAGTTAACACAACCACAAAATGGGCTGGAAAAGGTAGATAATTGAGACCTAAAGGAAGTAAATATCATTAACGTGGTGACTAAGCGTTCCATAAAGCTGGAATGGACAGTGAAAGACCAGAGTCTAAATCCCAATAGAGGCAAAAGATGCTAGATGGAAAGTGTCTCAGGCCACATGTTTCACACTATTGTTACCAGTTCTCAAGAAATCAGTGAGACAAGAGAAACAAACTCCAAAGTCACCCGTCCCTTAGACCGTATATTGATGACAAAATGCTCCGGATATTTCCTTAACAGCATCAACAATCCATACCATGGCTTTGTTTTGGCTTCTGGAATGGGATAGTCCTCTGATGTCAGATATCTCCTCACACGACTATGGTGCCACGTATTGCCGTAGTGTTCAACCAACTGTAAATGCAGAAGCTGGCTATCAGTAAAAAGTCCAATTCTCAAACAAAGACAGATAAATTCTACTGGCTACGACTCAAAAACGGGTAAGGAATTATCCAACTACTACAATGAGAAATTAAGCAGAAATGGTATCTCATATACTAAAGTTAAGATAAATCAGTATCGTTTTGGATCCATTTTTGATGAGGCAAGACTGTCAATATTAGATTTGCGCTTGAGAACCCCACTTCACATGACATGAAGATAAGTTCTTCCAGACCCACCCGGGGCCCTTCATAAAGAACTAGCATAAAACAAGAAGGAAAGCATATAACCACAAATTTCTTCTTTTTTCCAATTGATAGCTGAAAAAGATCTCTTGTTTTAACTGGCCTGCAGTATGTGGGCGATATAAAACCTCACCCAAAACAAAACAAAACAAAAAAAAAAAAAAAAAAAAAAAAAAAAGGATACAAAATCAGAAGTTTACTTGACACAAGAGCTATGTATAAGATCTGTTCTTCAGGTGTTCAGAAGAACTAATTAAAGAAAACTGAAATCTCACGCAACGGTACCTAAAAGAGGTCAAATCTCTTAAATAGTGTAATATATGAATCTCTATTTTCTATTGGATAGATTTATGTCAGATTAATTCTTACTGTTAAAGCCATTGATATTTAGGATAGAGGTGATCAGGGAACAGCAGAGAGAAAGCAGAAAAGATAATGAAAGAAAAAGAAAATCAACAGAAAAGATAGTGAAAGAGATAGCCACTTGAATTTCAAGTGGATGATAAGAAAATCAACAGAAAAGATAACGAAAGAAGTAGCCACTTGAATATCAAGAGAATGATGAGAAAAAGTCAACCAGGGCATATGTAGCCTTCCTCGTCCTCTGAGCAAACAACCAAAACCAGTCCACCCTTCCAAAACCAAAAAGGAAGGGAAAATATGGAGCGGGGTGAAAGGGATAGGAGTACATATGACAGAAGTAGGAAAGCATTCAGCTTATTTCCATCAAACTTGGAGCTGGACAATTTCATAGCCTTATCAGGCAGGACAAGCTCTTTTCTAAAAAATTTCACCACTAAAAGGCATTGGTGTTAGGAAATATCAAGTAATGCCAGATTTAAGCCTGCTCAGGTCACAAAAGATTGAGCCAAAAGTTTGAGCGTGTCTGATAAATATCCACTACTATCAGATGACATTAAGGTGTACTGCATAAATTTACAGCCATGAGGTAACTTCATGGCAAGACCTAACACACTTCACCAGTACTCTCGATACCCATAATATTAAGACAAGAAGATAAAAATTCATACTGCTATTCTAGCATTCAGGAAAATCAACAGAGAATGTAAAATAAAAGCTCCATCCTATGCACCGAAATTGTATTCAACGGCAAAAGAAGCTCATAAAGGAGGAAAATATGCGGTCCTGCTTTGACGTAACTTCATTAACCTAAATTTAACTTCACATTCTGAGAATTCAGGGCGAAAAGAATGAGGGAAACAAATTGGCAAAAGCTTTTCGCTCTTTTGTTTGTTTAAGTAAACAAACAGTTTAGTATTTGTTTGACAAATAAAATTTTGGTCTCTGTATAATATGATAAATAGCTTCAAAAGTTACCTCAGCATGAAGCTTCTCCATTGGCATCCATTCTCCTGGACCACAGAGATCAGAAAGCACATTAGCTACAGATGACACGACATCCTTCTCTTCTAACTGCATGAGCTGCTGATTGTCAGCATCTCTGTCAACACGCAATCTTCCATCAGTCTTCTTATCTGCAACATGTTTTCAGCCAAATAACTTCCACACTTCATATAATTCCAACAGATTTTGAGTATATATGCTTGACAACTATAGTATGTAAATGATTTAAGCAAGATTAATGCGGCACTGCAATACAAATGTACAGGATACAAAGGGGAGAAAAATGAAATCTTGTATGCATATCACATCCTAAAATATATGTACAATGATTCTTAAACATCACAAAAAGTTTTTTAAGATTTCTGTTGTTTTTCCTAATGACATCATAAGAACATACAAGTCGGAGCCATGTTTCAAAATAATTTACTAATTTGCAGCGCATATCCTTCACATTGCATACATAGGGTTCAAGCAATGCTTTAAACACCTAAAAATGGCAAGTAACTGTCAATCAAACGACTATGCCTCAGTCCCAAGTTAAAACGGCCAATGATGCAAGACAACTTATATGTCTAGGACAATCAAAACAACCAATGAGTCCAAGACAATAACACTAAATGAAAACCAATTACCAGAGGGGTTATTGGAAGGAGAAGGCCAAAAAAAAAAAAAATTACTGTTACATGATCCGCAATGAAGTTTCTATCCTGAAGCTAGAAGATTGTAAGAGATGGTGGATTTGCAAATTCCAGGTGGATCATGTATCAAATATTCCACGCATGTAGACATTAGAGGCTACTGAGGTGCTTCCGTCTTAGCAAGTCATTTTTATGCTTTGGTAATTTCATGAACCAGCTTACGGAAAGGTCGAAGAAATTACTTGTATTTCACAGTGCAGCAGTTTTTGAATACTAATTCAAGCACAAAATCTGTCCAAAGCCTAAGCTGAATCTTTTTGTGCCTCTCGAGGTGCTGTAAAAAGAGTCCACAACAGAATCTTAATCTGTACATACTTTAAGCATTTATCCACAGGAGCTAAAGCCATGGAACTAAGCAATCGCTGTTTAAGGAAAGAATTTTGGTCGAATGGTTTAAAAAGAAACTAAATTATAATCTGCTGCACTTGCAGTCATTCTCAAAAGAGTAATTCAACAAAAGCACCTCTATACACAAAGTTGTTAAGGGAAACACCTGTATTTCACAATGAAAATGTCAATAACTCCTTACACTAAAGAAAAGATAACCTTTTTACAACTTAGTACTTCACGAGCACAACAGAACCTTCATAATCCTCAATTATCATTCTCGCAAACTGAAATTAACATAGAGTTCAATTCAATGTCGCTCAATCGAATACAAAATCTCAATACATTAACAAAACAACTACTTTTTTACTGTTTAGCAATTCACGAGATAAAAGATACTTCACGATCCTCAATTTTCATCCACACAAACAGAAGTTAACATAGAATTCAATTTAATGGAGCTGAATTAAAATACAAAAGTCCAAATCCAAAGTACCGCTGTACAAGTGCATTTTAAATAGAAAAAGAACTAATGCCCCCTAACATGTGCTAGGAAGAAAATAATGATTAACCAAGATTAAATACCATAAAACAAATCTATGTCTGTTATAGTGAAATGTTGTTATAGAGATATCTCACTATACCATAAAACAGATAGAACTTACTGACCTAATTGCCCGGAAATTGAAGCTTTTCCACTGGAACCACAAGAACCATATCCATAACCACCACCACCCTCAGCTCCATCACCCCTTCTTATCTTTTTACCTCCAGTACCATCATCATCATCACCATCATCATCTTCATCATATTCCTCCTCATCATAATACTCCCTCTCCCTCCCTCTAAACAATCCCCCCTTTTTCCCTACCCCACCATAACGGGCCGCCACTGGATAATTCACATTCACATGTTGTTTAGGTCCAATAGGCGGCCCACCACCAAGGATACTACGTACCGGAAGGAGGAAATAAAACTCTTTATCTCCGATCTGAAGTAAGTCTTGTGAATCTAATTTGATCGGCGGGTTACCGGGTAAGTGAAGTACACCTTCGACAAAGCACCCGTTTTTGCCTAATACTTCAAGGTTAAAACGTCGTCGTTGGAAATCGTAAAAAATGCGCGCGTGATGACGGGAGATGTTCATCCCGCCGCCGAGTGATGATAAGTCGACGTCGACCGTTGATTTTTTGGAGTTCCGGCCAAGGATTATGGAGTACGTTTGCATGTAATACTCGAAATCTTCTCCTTGTAGCTTAGCGAATCCTGCTTCTACATCGCTACCGCTGCTGCTTCCCATATTATCGGAGTTCCCTTTCTCCGGCGAGGATGAAAGTGACTGTCAAAGTGGCGGTAAAAGGTGTTTGGCTATTAGTAGGGATTTTGTTATGCCGGAATTTTTTTTATACAAACCAAAAACAACCTGAAAAGGTAATTAGCAAAAAAATTGGTTATGTGAAAAAAAAAATACTAGTACGAAATATATTTGTTGGAAGTAGTTTAATTTTGTGTTTGAAACAAGTACACATGGTTCGAAAAAGATAATTTCGTTTTTCAAATCAAATAATTATATTATTAAAATCTATATAAATATTTATATCTAAGTTAATTATTGATCGAAGAATAAAACTAATAGTCAATTGACCAATCTCACATAGAATACTCATAGCATTTATTTATAGGTTAATTGCTGATTTATTTACATCATAATTGTTCACCTAAATTTAGCACGATTATACAATTTTATTTGAGCTAATAATGATTAATTGTATAAAATTCATATATAAGGTAAAACATATAAATATTTGGTATTATTTAATTATGCTTTAATTTTAAAATTCATATAAAATAAAACTTTAATAATTTTAAAGCCTTAAATATAAGGACCTTTTGCTTAATTCAAAAAAGGAAAGGTATAATAAGTAATAAATCTTATTTAATTTCAAACTCCTAAATATTAAGTAGAAAAATAATCAAATGACTATTTTGTCTAGTGTGAGTTCTATTTTAAAAGGATAAAAAAGCAAATGATATTTTGCAGAGGGACTCATGCTTTTAATATATTTATCGATTATTGATTATAGGTTTGAGAGTAGCATGTGGTAGAGAGTTTTTTACCTCCAACGCGAATATTTTCCATGCGAATATGAATTAATCGAGTCTCAAAGTGGATAGATGACACTAAATTTTAATAAAAGGAAAATATATACATCTCTTACTCTAAGTTTTGTTTTTCTTTGGATCTTTTAATTATAAGCTATTTTTCATCCTTTATTTTTGCATATAAAGCTAGTGGCGGAGCCACATACACCCAAGGGGTGTCAACCGATACCCCTTCGTCGGAAAATTACATTGTTTAGCTAAGTAATTTTTAAAAAAATATGTATATATACTATATAATGACACCCCTTGACTTCTTGGTGAGTTTGTTTTTTTATATTTTGACTCCCCTTAATGAAAATTCTGGCTCCGCCACTGTATAAAGCCATGTAATATTTCATTTCCTCTCGTGCAATTAATTTAGTTATCTACTCGTCTATAATTCGTTAGCTTTTATAGTATTTTTTGTTCATTTGTTAACTTATCATTATGTTCACTAATTAGTGGCAAATACTCATTAGTTCAATGCATGTAAAGAATACTGGGTTACTACCTATTTGATTAGACTTCAGCTTCTAGAAAATACCAAATATCACAAGCTATTTAGAAAAGTTTGCGGGTCGGGTCAGAGACATAACATAACGAGCAAATATCATTCATAGCCACTCGGGCCAAACTTATAACATCTAGTAGTCCAAAATTGCAATACACATTTAATAGCTCAAAAATAATTGGAATTTTTTCCTATCTATACCCTATAGCAAACCTTATTACCAAAAATGTTCACAAATTGTAAATTACCCGACATGTTCACATTATTTCTACAATTTATATACCAAATCAAATTTAACGAGATTCTCCCCAATAAACGTGCGCTTTTGTAGGAGAAAATATCTGACGGCGGAATCTTTGCATTTAATTCAAAATTCTGAAACGGAAAAAAAATTGTAGCTGCGTAAATCTCTCCTTCTTCAACTGAACGAGATCTCTCTTCTCACTCTTATTTACAAAAGCTACAAAA
>MU771079.1:48963-88837 GCA_026770625.1 Nicotiana glauca | reverse complement strand
GCCATACATACCTCAATAAAGCTTTTCCTTACTCTTTTACAAATTTTCGGAACTCTTAGTGCTTCGATCTATTGATCAAGAATTTCAAATTAAATTGAGAATTAGAGACGAAACTGAAGTTCAAGCTCGGTTCGAGCATATCGTCAAATACTAAAGGTGCATTATGACCTTAGGCCCCTTTTTGTGAGGAATTTCTGTCATTTTGTACCCCAAATTGCCTCTTTTTTAATTTTACTACTTTCCAATACTCTATGGTGGTATGAATGCAAGAGATTCATTCTCATACCCATGAATTACTTCCCTAATAATNCTCTAAGACCCTCTTTCTCTCTCAAAAAATCTCAGAAGATATGCTTAGAATGAGCCATAATGTCGAATATATCGATAGGGAGGTCGGGTTAAAAATTAGAAAATTGGAGCCCCGTGCAAAATATGTGATCGCAGAATGAACATGCGGTCCGCATAATGGACCACAAAATGCCTCCCAAAAACCATACGTTCTGACTCAGTCTGCGGTAATAATGCGACCTGCATTCACGTTCTGCGGTCGCAAAGTGCACCGTAGAACTGACACTCACAAAATTAAAAGGAGAAAATGCGACGACTATGCGGTCCGCATTTCAATTATGCGACCGCATTTAGATCGCATAACTGACTTCAATTTTTAAACAACACTCTGACTCACTCTGCAGCAGATATGCGGTCCGCATACCTGATTTGCGGTTGCATTCTGGACCGCATTTCCTACATTTTTCTGGAAACTTATTCTTGACCTTTTAATGCACTATTTAATCTAAAAAGATCCGCGCCGCGGCTCCCAAGCTCGACGCAAATAATATTTATGAATTTCTAACACATGCTCCTAACTTGGCACCACGGAATGCGGGTTTTCGAGTAGAGATTTCACGAGTCCTTACATAAAGACACCTCCTCAATTCGATTGGCTAATAGTAAGAAGCAATGCTTTATGGGTCATCGACGCTACCTTCCTCTTAGCCACAAATGGAGGAATGACAAGGATTCATTTGATGGTACAAAAGAGAAAAGGCTTCCACCAAAAATGCAGTCTGGTATAGAGATACTTAATAAAGTGCAAGATCTTGAAGGGATACAGTTAACAAAGGATCCAAAGAAAAAGAAGAAGATATCACATGAGAATCGAAAGGATAATTGGAACAAGAAAAGTATTTTTTTTGAACTTCCATATTGGAAGTCTCTCTTGTTGCGACATAATTTGGATGTTATGCATATTGAAAAAAATATATGTGATAATATTATGGGAACAATCATGAATGTCAAAGGAAAGACCAAGGATACAATTAAAAGTAGATTAGACTTGCAAGACATGAATATTAGGCCAGAATTGCACCCCATCCAAAGAGGGGAGAAAGTTGAAGTTCCAACCGCATGCTACACATTGCCTCCTGAAAGTAAGCGCAAATTATGCCAATTCCTAAAAAATTTAAAGGTTCCTGATGTGTTTTCATCTAATATTTCTCAATGTGTGAACCTGAAAGATCACAAGATATATGGGTTGAAAAGTCATGATTGCCATGTTCTTCTGCAACATATTCTCCCCCTTGCACTTCGTGGTATGTTAAAGAAGTGTGTGAACCGCTTATTGAGTTATCTTTATTATTTAATGTGCTTGGATCAAAGGATTTAAGGATTGATGACATGAAACAAATTGAAGCGCAAATTTCCATAACGCTTTGCAAGTTAGAAAAGGTCTTCCCTCCTTCATTTTTCGATGTCATGGTGCACTTGCCTATTCATTTTGCTAGTGAAGCTGAGATTGCTGGACCTATTCATTATCGGTGGATGTATCCTGTGGAACGATGGTTATATTTTTTGAAATCTCTGATTTGTAATAGGGCATGTCCAGAAGGCTGTATTGCAGAGGGCTACATTGCAAATGAATGTATGACCTTATGTTCACAAAATTTGCATACGATTGACACAAAATTCAATCGACCTGAACGAAACTATGATGGGGGTTTGAAAAAATCTAATGGAGATTTATCTATGTTTTATCAACCTCGATGTACTCTGGGAGCTAACAAATAATGTGATCTTAAAGAAAATGAATTGGAACAAGTACATATATACATATTGAAGAATTGCGATGAAGTCATACCATATCTCGAGTATGGAGAGTTCTTTCATATTGTCTTATTTTTCTTATTTCCTTTAGGGTAATTTTTTATATGACATTGATGGTTCACTTCAAATTTGTAGAGAGTTTGCACAAACTCATATGGATACTGCGCAGCACTTGTCTGATGCATAATGGAACCGACAATTTATTGAATGGTTTAAAGTTAGGGTGAGTAATACATAAACATTAAATTTGACATTTTAATGTTGTATTACTAATTCTAAATTATTCAACTTAATCTTATTAATAGATTGCACAATTGCATAAAGAAGATGATAGTCGGATCATGGAAGATCTGCTCTCACTTTCACATGGTCCTACCCAATATACGACACATTTTAATTGTTACATTGTTAATGGATATAGATTTAGTGTAGAATATTATGATAAAAATTTAAGGACTCAAAATTGTGGTGTTGTTGTGGTTGGTGAGAATGAAAAAGATAGTGAGAACATTGATTACTATGGAATTGTAACAGATGTGATTGAATTGCAATTTCTCATGGATAGAAGAGTGATTTTATTTCGATGTAATTGGTTTGATGTGTGTGATAAAATAAAGGGAGTTAAAAAAGATGAGTATGACTTCGTGAGTGTTGATCTAGAGAGATTTTTTAAAACAAATGAGCCTTTTATTTTAGCAGAGCAAGCATCTCAAGTGTTTTATGCTATTGATAACTCCAACAAAGGTTGGCATGTAATTGGTTTGATGTGTATGATAAAATAAAGGGAGTTAAAAAAGATGAGTATGACTTCGTGAGTGTTAATCCAGAGAGATTTTTGAAAATAAATGAGCCTTTTATTTTAGCGGAGCAAGCATCTCAAGTATTTTATGCTATTGATAACTCCAACAAAGGTTGGCATGTAGTGAGGAAGATCAACCTCGGGATTCCTACGAGATTGTAAAACAAATGGATGATGATATTGTATACTTAGGAAATCCTTCACAAAAGAAACGAAAAAGAACTGATGAGGTGAAGTATCTATTTATGAATTAGTATATTCATTGTTACATATACTGATGGCATGATTTCTTTTATTACTATATTGTCACACGTTGTCTTACTATTTTTACTTTTGGCTCTTTGTAGGTTCAATATGAAACCATCAAATACTGAAAATGATGTGGAATCATATATGAAGAGTACAACCAGATATGCATTTGTCCCGCCGGGTGCAATAAGAAAGGGACAAGGACGAGGACAAGGGCTTAGATGTTTGGTACCTGAGAAAAAGAATATGGCAATTAAGAGTTTATTTCCTCAATCTAGTGATCTTGTTAAGCAATATATCCAAACAATTGAAACAAGTAAGATAATCTACTGTTTTTAACGTGTACAACTGAATTTTAATGTTTAAATATTAGTAATATGATTTCGTTTCAGGTGCTATTGGGAAGGGACGAGGACAAGGGTTTAAAAGCTCTACCATGTCTTCTAGTCAAGGACCGGTAACGATACGTAAAGACTCTATCGTTCTTGAAAAAGAGTATATGCAAATTGGCAGTCCATTGCCTCCATCTACTGATCAAATTAAGCAATAAACCCAAAAAGTTGAAGCTAGTGAGTTTTTCCAAATTTGTGGTATTTTTAATTGCATACATTACTGAAATTAAATGCCAAAGTAAAATGTTTTTTTGGTCCATGTTCTATAGGGAAGGGACGGGAGCAAACTCCTAGATCTTCGTGCTCTTCTTTAGGGATTTCTAAAAGTACAAGATTGAATTTTACCATATCTTCCAACCAAGAAACGCGAACAATGGATAAAAACTCCTTGGTTATTGAGAAAGAGCATATGCAAGACAATATTTCATTGCCTCCATCTACTAATCAAGTTATGCTACACTCCCAAACAACTGAAACAGGTATGATATTTTGAATCCATATGTTATTAATTTGTAGAACTGAATTTTTTTGCTATAAGTTTTACCATATTATGCATCTGTAGGTTCTTCATCTAATCCTGGAAAGGTAAAAAGAATTCGAGGGAGGAACAAGTGCAAAGAAGTTGCATCACTTGAAGTCGGACAAAAGCTGAAAGTAACCTTTTACAATAATCGAACAACTAGAACAAATAGCAAACAGTTTTCGAGGCACTTGGGAAGAATCGTTCATGACCGTAATATGTATCCGTTGGGAGTATCATCGTGGAATAATATTAAGGAAGAAAAGCTGAATCATATGTGGGCAGCTATTGAGGTAAGCAAGATATTTATACAGTGAAATGCAAATCATTTAGTTGAATACTTGTGTTCCTGTTTGTGCCCCTATGTAGAAACGCATTGCTGTTTAACCCCTTATGTACCAGACTCTGTATTCTATATCTACTTACGCTACTACCTGTTAATACTTGATTGTTGTCATTGAGATCTTAGATAAGAAAAGAGCATCGTGCGTGACTATATCTATTGGTCCAAGTTATCTGATAGATAGAGCAGACAGAAAAGAAGAAACAAACAAGAAGTTTTCAAAGAACATTATTTTCAAAGCAAATATCTATTACCAACTGCAGCAACAGCCTGCTCTCAAAGACATTGAAATTAAATAACAAAGGAAGGAGATCATATTTCTTTAGGAAGAACAAGTGTGTTATTAAAACAAGTTGCAATAGGAGTTTGTCGAATTCAAATCTCAGACGCATATCATTTCTTGTTTTAATGTCATACATCTAGCATTACTGAATATTCATCTACCAAACATTCTCTAATACTTTTGGAGGGAACTTTATGAGAAAATCTGTATAATTCATTTGCTAGTATCACAAATGAGTCAGTTTCACAGTTTCTCCTATTAAAAATGCTCACAAATCCCCTGATTTTTTCCAGATAATGTACCTTTACACCAACATCATCAACAAAATCAGACAGTACCTCCACAAATAAGTCTACAGGCAGTGTATGTCGATCAACCTGACAAAACTACTAATAAATAAGTCTATAGGCAGTGTTTGCTGCAACTCTAATTTCAATAATCATGTAAGAGTCATCCGATTGTAGTGTTTGCTGCAACTCTAATTTCTATCCCAGTGTTAGCTCCATATGAGGAGCCATCCGATTGCATCTTCAGTTTACTATAGTCAATACTGTTGTAAGCTATCTATAATAGGTCGTTAACTTGTGCAGTTAGTATTTAGTTTCCCTTTCTTTTTAAACTATTCCAGTACAGATGGATCAACTGATAAGGTCCTAGATCAGATATCATGCTCCTCTAGTTATTCCTATCTATATGAACCGCATATCCCTTCTATAGAGTTGTATATATGTATATATGTGTACACAAAGCAATTTTTAATGTATCAGGCAAGTCATCTTATTGTCTTCTTCTAAAGCCTCATATGACCCTTTATTGCTAATCTTGTTAAACTGAATCATATGTTGTAGCAGATCATACTGCATATATGTTTAGTATACACATATGGAAAATATTATTGTTGTAAGCTATTTATAATAGGTCGTTAACTTGTGCAGTTAGTATTTAGTTTCCCTTTCTTTTTGAACTATTCCAGTATAGATGGATCAACTGATAAGGTCCTAGATCGGATATCATGCTCCTCTAGTTATTCCTATCTATATGAACTGCATAACCCTTATATAGAGTTGTATATATGTATATATGTGTACACCAACCAATTATCAATGTATCAGGCAAGTCATCTTATTGTCTTCTTCTAAAGCCTCATATGGCCCTTTATTGCTAATCCTGTTAACCTGAATCATATGTTGTAGCAGACCATACTGTATATATGTTTAGTATACACATATGACAATATTATTATTGTAAGCTGTCTATAATAGGTCGTTAACTTGTGCAGTTAGTATTTAGTTTCCCTTTCTTTTTGAACTATTGAAGTACAGATGGATCAACTGATAAGGTCCTAGATCAGATATCATTAGCTTTGCTCTTGTAGTTTATTCCTTTCCATTCGAGCAACTTGATGACCTCAATACCTATATATGTGAAGTGTGTATTGAGGTATTCATATGGATGTATAATGTACTGATCAACTGGAAACTGGGGGAAACTATGCCCAGTATGCTCTCATCCTTCATGCTTGTGCTTATCTGTATAATTTTTGGAGAATGTTAACTGATTCAATTGTTAATTGCTGTAGAGTTTGAAATAACAGTTGAAACTATATTATATGCTAATTGCTGTATAACTGCGGGAGAGTTGCTCCTATCACATGATTATGAGTAGTTACTAAAACTTGACTAGATTCATTAACTCAACCATGTTTTGATTATTGTAGGATAAATTTGAGAGTGTTGACATGAATGATCATCGTGATTATATCTTCGCATGGATGAAAGAGTTATGGAACAAATGGAGAGGAAACTTGCATGCAAAATATGTGAAGGATAAGCCAATCCAACAGGTTCTTAAGAATATTCCAAATGGAGTAGACAAGAAAGAATGGGAGTGGTTATTAAAGGAACATTTTTCTTCAGAAAGTTTTCAGGTATGCCTAGTGATTTAATAATATATTTGAGTTATCGAATTATGTGTTTTGATGTGTTTTTTTTTTAGCAAATCCACTAGGCAAGGTGCCTAGGGCTAGTTTTTATATAAATAATAAAATAATAAAACAAAGTATCATGTTGTCTTACAACTAGAAGACGATAATATATGTTAATAACTACATATGCCGTATTATCAATTTTGGGCTTGTGAATCCCAAAAATGATAGTACAAAGTGATCTAATATTTAAATGAAAATTAATGTCTAAAACTTGTATAAAAATTAGCCTATTGCAGAAATATTCATATTCTGCATTTACTACCATTTGTTTGGCATCATTTCCTGTGGAAAATGAATTCTCAGCGTTTGTGTAAGCCATCTCCATTGTATCGTGGTCCTCTTGTGTCTGTTGAAGCTATATTCCTTCGTTTCTACTACAATAGGAATCCAGATATGGATTATTGCCCTGCAGCAGTTGATCAGGCACATTAGCGTCCAGTTTCCAATCTGATTCTTTGGTGATCGTATGAAATTCCTCTTGCCATGTGATCCATATGTGTTGTAGATGATGTGGATGACAAGTTCTTCCATGTTCTGCAGTTCAAATCATGTATATTTCCATTTGAAAACCAGCTACTCGTCCAAAATATGGGTAGTATGTTCATTTTATGATTCTTTTTCTGGTATTCAATTTGTTGATGCCACACAATGAATCTGCCCTGCACTAAAAATTTGGGCAGCCCTTTCTTGTATCTCCAGTGGTGTAAATTCCTTCTGTATGCCTTCTTGAAATAGGTACTCCTTCCGAGATCACTGACACCAATCTTTCGACAATTGAAATTCCAAAACCATAGTGCCTTCCTTAAACCACTGGAAAATCTCCATGCTTGCATGCTTGTGCTCACCACTGACTTCACTACCTAGGAATGAGCACATGGTGCTAATACCACCCATGGAAGTTTGGTCAGCTGGTGAGGCATGATTACAGTAATGATCCCTGCAAAAAAGAACACCACGTTAGTGAATAAGTAGTGCACTGTGATCTCCTCTTTATACATTCTTTAAAAGCATAGAATCTATTTGCAGTATAATATTTGGTATGCTATGGTCAACAAAATATCTCAAAGCCTCCTAAATTGCAATAGCTTCTGCCTCATTATTTGTATTCTATGGTATCTCCTTTCCCAATGCAAAAATTACATCTCCTTCCTTATCTTTCAGCACTTATCCTATAGATCTCCTTCCAGGATTTCCCCTACTCGCACCATCTGTGTTGAGCTTGATCCATCCTTCAGTAGGTAGTTCCCATATGACTTTTTTTACCTTCAAAGTTGGAGTATATTGCTCCAGTTTTTGTATCAAGTCAGGCCAATTGTGAGGTAAACTTTGCATAGCAGGCTTCCTTACTTTGACAAGAGATTGTAAGGTAGTAGAAACTTGATATATAACTCGACTAACAGTCACCACCTCACTATATTTCTGACTGTTCCTTCTTTTCCAAAGCTCCCACACGATGATCGCAGGTAATGCTTGTAGAATAGGCTGCAGTTGTGGTATAACCTTTGCTATCCAGTATTTAACAATTGCCTAGTGTAGTGTCAAACATTCCATGCTTATTCCTGCTTTATTAAGGAAATATGTCCATACCTTTGTAGCTACAACAGACATAAAGAATAGATGAGGCAGAGATTCTTGCTCTTGAACACAACACCAATATTTCGACGGCATAAATTATCCCAATCGTCTCATCCAATCATCTAGAGGTAGCTTTGCTTTCCAAACCTTCCACAACAAGAAAGAAATTTTAAAGGGCATTCCCTTTACCCACATTTTACTATATGACATAGCAGGATCATTTCTTTTCCTCAAATACTCCCAAGCAGATTTCACAGTAAAATCCCCTCTTGATCCAACATCCAATATGGTTTGTCTAGCACATCAATAGCAGCTGGGAGTTTAATATTATCCAGAATATATAATACTATTTCCTCAGGAAAAACCTCCATAAATCTATCAACCTCCCATACACCATAACATGGGAAATGGAAAAGTTAGATCAATAGAATGAATTCGAACTGTGAAACTAAAACCTGTCCCATTTGCTTGAGAATCTAAATCAGAAGAATCATGGGCCTGCATTGTCCTTTGGCCTGCTGCACTTTTCTGTTGTTCTTCCTTTCAACAAATTATGCTTTATGTGAGATAAGAATAACTCAAGTCATTGACACTCAACAATTGGCAAGGAGATAGTTGGATCTCTGCTCAGGTTGATATTCTTGGAAGCTCAGTTTGAGTTTAAGCATTTTAGAAGCAACTTATGTTTAAGGTTATTAAATTTCTTACATTTAATCTTAATGTTTCACAAATATAGGCGAGAAGCAACAGGAATATGGCAAATCGAGCTAAGTTGAAGATGCTTCATCATATTGGTAGTAAGCCTATTCGTGAGATCATTTATCAAAAGGTGTTAACATAAAATTTCTGTTTTCCTAAGAAAATATTTATGATTTATTCTTTGACATGTTTGCCTTTGATGATGTAAAGGGAGGAAAAGATGGCAACCCACCGGATTTGGCAAAAATTTTCTTTGAGACCCGAAAGAAAAATAACAAGCTTGTTGAACCTGAAGCAATTGAAAAACATGTATGTTTGGAAAATTAAATATGTAAATTACTTGAAATTATGGTGGATTCTGATTTTAAATATTTTTTTAATATATTTTGTAGGCTCAAATCAAAGAAATAACTCAAGAAGATCCATCTCTACCTAGCATAGAGATTGTAGAAAAATGTTGTGGACCTCAAACTCGTAGCCATGTGTTTGGCTTTGGGGGTGGAGTGAAGGTGAAAGACTTGAAAGGTGAAACTTCTTCAAAGGCTGAATTACTGTCCGAGCTACGTTCAACTCGAGAAGAAAATAAATCTTTGAATGAGGAAAATAAATCCTTGAATGAGCGCTTGTCTACCTTAGACGATGAGATGAAAGAAATGAGGAAAATGAAAGAGTACTTTGCTGCTCAACAATCACATGTCCCGTTTACAACGGCATCGCCCGTTTCAACTGAATGACCTCTAATTTTGTCTGCTGACTAAGTTAGTAACAATATACCCCACCTCCTTACTCTTTTTTCTTACACTGCTTCCACACTTGCATGCCCTTCTTTATGCTTTTTTTTAGCAATCCATTAGGCATTGCCTAGGGCTAGATTTTTATATATAGAAAAAACAAAATAACAAGTACATATTGTCAGTTAGTCTTGCAAAATATAAATGATAAACTATTACTATTACATTGTACCAATTACCATTATTGAGCAAGGTACTCAACTTTGGTATCACATATGAACTAATATGCTCATTGACTATAAAATCTAGCAGACACATCTTTTCCATGATAACTCTGTCTTATTGCACCTATAGCCTCTTAGTCTTGTAGTCAATGTCCTGATTTTGTTCATGTAACCTCCTTGTAATTGAATTTTTCCTTCTGCCCAACTTTCCTTTTTGAGCTCCATTCTACTTAACTATGCTGTAAGTCGAGCAACATCTGAAGATATCCATGCCCAAGTGCGATATTTGTGCATTCTATTCCTTGTATTATCTCATATTGTCCAGTATAGACCTCTACAAATACACTGAGATCCCAGTTGTTAGACCACTGCAGCACTGAATTTAAGTAGGCTACAGTTCTGCACTGAATTGGAATAATTCCCTTGCCCTACTCCTTGACTTATTCAATCCCTTTCTTCTACCTATTGTTACTTCTACAGCCTGACTCCCTGTAAACCATAGCTCCATCATCCAATCTCCTAACTCCCCTAACTGAACTTGTGTATTCTTTTTGCTTCTCTACACTACTCTAATCATTTTCCCATATTGCCCAATTTTTTTTCGGGGCATCCTTTCTCCTATATTCCTACTTGTAATCATCATTTTGCTTTCATACCATTCCACCCTTATGTGTATCCTCCCAACTCCTGTACATTGCCACTGACAACGCCCATTTTTATTAAACATTCTGAGCACTTTTTTTCTTTTTTCCTGCTTGCTTTTTGAGATTCCCAGTTGCTACACTACTACATAAATGCAGATTTCTATTGAGCTGCAAATATGATTTCTTGCTAATGTATCCCAATAGTCTAATAATCTCTATGTGTAGCCTTTGGTGTGGTGCTCCCTTTGAACATGAGATGCTGTCCTCCATCTGATAATTTTCATGTATTCCATTTGCTAGTCTGCCTGATAATGAAAAACCAAGCATCAGAAGATTTGACCTTGCTTCAAAGTCCTTGCCCAACCTTAACTTCCCTCCCGCGGATTGAATGCAATTCATTAATACCACCACATGGATTTTCATTAAGGTACAGGCAAAAGACCCACCATAAGTACCTGCAAAACAGACCATGAATATCCTCATACTGATCATTTTCTTCAAGTTCTTTTTTTTGTTTTTTTTCTTTTCATTTTTCATTTATTAATTTAAAGATATTTTTTAAATTTAGAATTTCTTTTGGTGCGCGTTATTACTGGTGGAAAAATTAAATCCATCCCAAAGCTTCTTTAATTAATTTTTTTTTTAATATTGTTGTAGCCTTGTTGATGTTGCTGGATAACACCTTGTGAATTTAGATTGCTTTTGGGGTAAGCGATTTAACTGTTGCTCATATAAAATTATATATGTTATTTTACCAATATTTATTTATTATTTTTAAAACTTTTGTACTTAAAGGTTTTGAAGATTGAAGCTACAAGTTAAGATGCAAGTTTAGAAGATGCAGAAGCTATTATTATTTTGCTAAAAATATTATAAAAAACTTGATATCACAGTCTACCTCAGGATGTTAGCTACGTTTTTTTTGTTGAGGTGTTGAGAAAACACAGAAAGTAACATCATCATGGGATATGAACTTGATATATTATCTTTTTTATATCTGGATTTTTCAATACCAATTTGATACTTATTGATAAAAATTACTTTTGTTGCATTGAGCTTTTAGGACTACTCATGGTTATTAATAGACCATGAATATTTCACTAAATTACAAAATTATTTTAAATAGGGACGACGTCTCTAAAAATAATCTAGGAGCAATTAAATGTTGGTCGCGAAAATGATTTAACGACCAGATGTTTTGTCGGTCTCTAATAGATAATTTAGGACCAGTTGGCGTTGGTCACTAAAAAGATTTAACAAAGGGAATTTATCGTCTATTAGGGACGAGAAATATAGTCTCTAAATGTTATTTGCGACCGGGCGTTCTGTCCGTCTCTAAAAGGAAATTTAGGACTAGATACAGTTGGTCGCTAAAGAGATTTAGTGAAGGGAATAACTTTTTTTTTCATCGCCTACTAGGGACGAGAAATGTAGTCTTTAAAAGTATTTTACGACTGGTTTTCTTGTCTGTCGCTAAAGTGATTTAACGACCAGGTGTTAAGACCCGTCGTTATTGACATTTAGCGACAGAGGCTATTACGACGGGTTACGACCAGACTTTTCCCTTCGTAATTAACCTTTTTAGGACCAGATTTTTACTTTTAGGGACCAGATTTCCCTTCCTTAAAGGCTATTTTTCTTGTAGTGTGATTTGCAGTTTGAATAAGAGAGAATGCCTTTCGAAAATAGTTCTAATGTGTTCAAGAGTCTACTGGGAACAATCGGGTATCTTAAAGTTTCATGTGTGGTTAGAAACTGTGTTTTCATTGGAAGAGGTCCAACTTTGTGGTATTTCTATGTCAATTATGGGATTCTATGCATCAGTATCAGGAAATTAAAGGCAACAGATTTAGATTCACAGGAAGTTCTTCAGAATAAAGTACTTCGGAATGTGGTGTGTTTGGGAATATTCGAGGGAGAGTATTCAGTGGCTCATGGGTTTCAGACAGTGTGGTTCATGCTTGGGTCTCGTGTGGTAAGCCTAGGTGAGGAATTATGGTACTACAGTAAGTGTGAAATATCATGTTGATGATGAATCGGAAGGGAAATTAGATAGATGGAATAGCTTGATAGTGGACCGAATCGGTATGGTAAGGATGTGATTAATTCTTTATGTGTGTTCGAGGCAATGAGTTCGTACATGTATTGTGCAGCAAAGCTCTTGAGTTCTGACAGCTTGCTTAGCTCGGTTTGGATAGAAAGATTCAGTCCTGGCAGTTTAGCTCATGCAAATGTAATTGAGAGAGAGCTCTTGTTGGGTTTTACCGCGATTTGGAGATGTATATTTTCTATGGGCATGCGGAGCATGGAATGTGTATTGATTTTTCTTCTAGATGGGGTCGATGGGAGTTCTTGACTAGTTGAGTGAGTAGATGTATGTGGCTTGGAAGGGAGATAAAGGTTTTCTTGTTATCCTTGGATGGTACGGTATACGCGGTATGTTGTGGAGGATTGAGATTTGCGTGTTCAAGGTTTCAGTTCAGTGCGGAAAGGAAGTTCAAAAAACTCTTAGACAACAGGTGGCCTCAGATAATCAAGGAAATGAAACTGCTAATTGGAAGTGATTTGATGAGAGTATACGTCTCAGGAAAAGGTAATGTGATTAAACTGATGTCACTTCGGTAGTATTGCGGCTCTTTCTTGTTAGGTCAATTGCCGATATCTAATTTTGTTTGATGGCACAGGGGAAATTTTAGAATATCTTTTGTGGAATGATTGGGTACTTGAGGTGTGATATGTATTCATACGACAGAATTCGGGACCAGGTATGGTCATTCGTGTGCTATATGGAGTTGGAGACTGGGAGTTCTCAGGTACAGACTATATAGTGGCTGTGGATCGTATGTATTGGTACCATTTAGCAGCTATTGGGATTTGGAGGCCCGTATAGATCTTTATTTGCTTGGTATGTTAGATTTTTGATATGATGTTGGGGTGTGGACTAGCCGTCTCAGTGTTGGGTGATTCTAGACCATTGCGCTATGGGCTATGCCAAAAAATGCCACAGGTTGAGTGGCGAGGTGCATCAGATTATGTTCTAGCAGAGTGGTTTGTATTGCAAAGACCAGCGGATGGCTGGGAAGGGCTGCTTTCTTAATTGGGCCTTCGTGATAGACTTCAGTGCAAATGTTTCTACCATTGATTCAGCTCCGGTGTTGAGGGACTTTTCGAATGCGTTTCTTGGGGCCGGGCATGTCGCCCGGTGAGGTTGTGGATTTCGGAATTGTTGTGGATTTCGGTATTAATTTCATCAATCGGGATGGACCAAGTCACAATCCCCAGCGGTGCTCTACCCCACGCTCACTATCCGGTGTGTAAGTCACCTCAATATAGCACTATGGTGTGCAAATCCGGTGTTTCAAACCCTCAGGATATCATTTACAATCACTACTCACCTTGAACCGGTGAAATCTCTAGCTCGCGACACCTTTGCCGCTCAAATCGGCTTCCACGCACGTCGAATCTAGCCAAAATCAGAGCAAATACATCAAATTATGCCAAGGGAACAATACCCAATCAAAAAATATCAAGAATCGCAAAATTAGCAAAAACCCGAGCCCCGGGCCTACTTCTCAAAAAAATTACAAAATTCACATCATCGGATTCCTCATCTTCTCACGAGTTCATACATACCAAGAACTCTAAAATCCAAGCTCAAATGGCCCTTCAAATTCCAATTTAAAAATCTCAAAAATCAAGCCCTAATTCTTCCATTTTTAGCTTGATTTCCATGAATTTCTAGGTGGATTTCACAATAAAAAAGAGTTTTAAGTTTCAAAATCTTACCTCCAGTCGATTCTCCTTGAATCCCTCTTCAATTTCCTTTAAAAAGCTCTCAAAAAGACCAACAATGGAGTGAATGAGCCCCAAAATCACGAATGAAATGTTTTAAAACATTCTACCCAGATAACTATAGCTAACCCGATGCGATTGCATCCTAACCTCTACGATCGCATAGAACAAAATTTCAAACTCCAAATTTAACCCTATGCAATCGCACACCAACTCCTGCGATCGCATAGAACTATTTTCTACTAAAAAATTCCGGATTAACTTTACACTATGCGATCGCATGACTCCCTATGCGATCGCATAGAACAACCAAACAACCCCTTGAATTCCTTCTATGTGATCGCATAGAACAACCAAACAATCCTTTGAATCCCTTCTATGTTAGATTTTTGATATGATGTTGGGGTGTGGACTGGCTGTCTCAGTGTTGGGTTATTCTAGACCATTGCGCTATGGGCTATGCTAGAAAATGCCACGGGTTGAGTGGTGAGGTGTATCAGATTATGTTCTCGCAGAGTGGTTTGTATTCCAAAGACCAGCGGATGGCCAGGACTGCTTTCTTAATTGGGTTTTCCCGATGGATGTCAGTGCAAAGGTTTCTACCATTGATTCAGTTCCGGTGTTGAGGGACTTTTTGGATGCGTTTCTTTGGCCGGGAATATCGCCGGGCGAGGTTGTGGATTTCGGAATTGTTGTGGATTTCGGTATTAATTTCATCAATCGGGACGGACCAAGTCACAATCCCCAACGGTGCTCTACCCCACGCTCGTTATCCGGCGTGTAAGTCACCTCAATATAGCACTATGGTGTGCAAATCCGGTGTTTCAAACCCTCAGGATATCATTTACAACCACTACTCACCTTGAACCGGTCGAATCTCTAGCTCGCGATGCCTTTTCCCCTCAAATCGGCTTCCACGCACGTCGAATCTAGGCAAAATCAGAGCGAATACATCAAATTATGCTAAGAAAACAATACCCAATCGAAAAATATCAAGAATCGCGAAATTAGCAAAAACCCGAGCCCCGGGCCTACTTCTCGAAAAAATCACAAAATTCACATCGTCGGATTCCTCATCTTCTCACGAGTTCATACATACCAAGAACTCTAAAATTCGAGCTCAAATGGCCCTTCAAATTCAAATTTAAAAATCTCAAAACTCAAGCCCTAATTCTTACATTTTTAGCTTGATTTCCATGAATTTCTAGGTGGATTTCACAATAAAAATGAGTTTTAAGTTTCAAAATCTTTCCTCCAATCGATTCTCCTTGAATCCCTCTTCAATTTCCTTCAAAAAGCTCTCAAAAAGACCAACAATGGAGTGAAATAGCCCCAAAATCACGGATGAAATGTTTTAAAACATTCTGCCCAGATAACTATAGCTAACCCGATGCGATTGCATCCTAACCTCTACGATTGCATAGAACAAAATTTCCAACTCCAAATTTAACCCTATGCAATCGCACACCAAATCCTACGATCGCATAGAACTATTTTCTACTAAAAAATTCCGGATCAACTTTACACTATGCGATAGCATGACTCCCTATGCGATCGCATAGAACAACCAAACAACCCCTTGAATTCCTTCTATGCGATCGCATAGAACAACCAAACAATCCTTTGAATTCCTTCTATGTTAGATTTTTGATATGATGTTGGGGTGTGGACTGGCTGTCTCAGTGTTGGGTTATTCTAGACCATTGCGCTATGGGCTATGCTAGAAAATGCCACGGGTTGAGTGGCAAGGTGCATCGGATTATGTTCCAGCAGAGTCGTTTGTATTCCAAAGACCAGCGGATGGCTGGGAAGGACTACTTTCTTAATTGGGTTTTCGTGATGGATGTCAGTGCAAAGGTATCTACCATTGATTCAGTTCTGGTGTTGAGGGACTTTTTGGATGAGTTTCTTGTGGCCGGGAATGTCGCCGGGCAAGGTTGTGGATTTCGGAATTATTGTGGATTTCAGTATTAATTTCATCAATCGGGACGGACCAAGTCACAATCCCCAGCGGTGCTCTACCCCACGCCTGTTATCCAGCGTGTAAGTCACCTCAATATAGCACTATGGTGTGCAAATCCGGTGTTTCAAACCCTCAGGATATCATTTACAATCACTACTCACCTTGAACCGGTCGAATTTCTAGCCCGCGACGCCTTTGCCCCTCAAATCGGCTTCCAGGCACGTCGAATCTAGCCAAAATCAGAGTGAATACATCAAATTATGCTAAGCGAACAATACCCAATCGAAAAATATCAAGAATCGCGAAATTAGCAAAAACCCGAGCCCCGAGCCTACTTCTCGAAAAAATCACAAAATTCACATCGTCGGATTCCTCATCTTCTCACGAGTTCATACATACCAAGAACTCTAAAATCCGAGCTCAAATGGCCCTTCAAATTCCAATTTAAAAATCTCAAAACTCAAGCCCTAATTCTTCCATTTTTAGCTTGATTTCCATTAATTTCTAGGTGGATTTCACAATAAAAATGAGTTTTAAGTTTCAAAATCTTACCTCCAATTGATTCTCACCAACAATGGAGTGAATGAGCCCCAAAATCACGAATGAAATGTTTTAAAACATTCTGCCCAGATAACTATAGCTAACCCGATGCGATTGCATCCTAACCTCTCCGATCGCATAGAACAAAATTTCCGACTCCAAATTTAACCCTATGCAATCGCACACCAACTGCTGCGATCGCATAGAACTATTTTCTACTAAAAAATTCCGGATCAACTTTACACTGTGCGATCGCATGACTCCCTATGCGATCGCATAGAACAACCAAACAATCCCTTGAATTCCTTCTATGCGATCACATAGAACAACCAAACAATCCTTTGAATCCTTTTATGTTAGATTTTTGATATGATGTTGGTGTGTGGACTGGTTGTCTCAGTGTTGGGTTATTCTAGACCATTGCACTATGGGCTATGCTAGAAAATGCCACGGGTTGAGTGGCGAGGTGCATCGGATTATGTTCTAGCAGAGTGGTTTGTATTCCAAAGACCAGCGGATGGCTGGGAAGGACTGCTTTCTTAATTGGGTTTTCGTGATGGATGTCAGTGCAAAGGTTTCTACCATTGATTCAGTTCCGGTGTTGAGGGACTTTTCGGATGCGTTTCTTGTGGCCGGGCATGCCGCTGGGCGAGGTTGTGGATTTTGGTATTGATTTGGTGCCGGTATTGATTTCGGATGCGTTTCTTGTGGCCGGGCATGTCGCTTGCTCCTTCCACTGTGAGTCATTTTTCATGATTTGAGTATGTTCAGACCGTTTCCTATTGATGCGTGTATTATGCAAGTTGTGGCCTAGGCTTGTATTGAGATGTCATATCACCAGAGTTGTGTGTTGGATTTGAGGTGATCGTTGGGGTCATTAATGAACACGAATGGATTTGATTTCAGCTTGTTGGGAGGATAAAATTGAGGTTTGACTCAGAATCTATTGTGGTATTAGCCAAAAGAGAAGTGGCTTCATGAATGGTTGATCTGAGAAATGGTTATGGTTTGCTGCGTGTTTCATTTATCGTTGGCAGTATTTGAAAGTGTTGGAATAAGACTTTAGCTAATAAGAGGTTTTTATCGGTATTTGGTTGTTGTGGGTAACTGCTGTGAATAGAGGTTATTGTTTCGAGTGTTGGATTATGTGGTATATCATATGATTTCACCTGAGGTTGTAGGTATGGGTTATTACAGCTGGTTCAAGATATTCAAAGTATAGGTGTGAGGTTTTGATCGTATTGATGGTTTCAGAAGTGAAAAGGTAGTTCTATGATTTATGGGCTAGACTGGATTATGTAATATCAGCTACGTTGTGTTATCGGACCTATGCGAAATAGGCTGACGTGGGATCACCCCCGGGTATATACTTGGTAAGGTCTTTCAGTAATTGGTTGGCTTCTAGGTCAACTCTGGGTACGCTCAAGGACGAGCGTTTGTTTAAGTTGGGGAGGATGTGACGACCCGACCCCACCCGTTGTCTCATGAGTTACCACCCCGTTTCCCCCATTTATATGCTTCTTCATGTTTCATTATCGGCATTTGGTGTGTTAGAGTTGAACTGGATTGTTTTTGGTAGGAAGTGAGACACTTAGTCTCTTTAAGGAAGGTTTGGTTTGGTAAAGTCAACCGGACGTTGACTTATGAGTTAGAAGGCTTGGATGTGTTTTCCGGTGATTCGGTTAGCTTCGGGAAGTGATTTGTGGCTTAGGAGTGTGATCGGAATTGATTTTGGAGGTCCGTGTAGAATTAGGCTTGGATTGGCGAAGTTAGTATTTTGGCGATTTCCGGTTGATAGGTGAGATTCTGATCCGAGGATCGGAATGGAATTCCGAGAGTTACTGTAGCTTTGTTAGGTTATTTGGGATGTGTACGCAAAAGTTCAGGTCATTCGGACGTGGTTTGGTTGGGTTTTTGATCAAATGCGTGTTTTGGAAGTTTCAAAAGAACTTATGCTTGAATTCGATGTAATTTTATGGTTTTGGCATTGTTTGAGGCGTCTTGACGATTGGAACAAGTTTATATGATTTTTTAGCAGGTGTTGGTATTTTTGGTTGAGGTCCCGGGGGCCTCGGGCTGATTTCGGATGGCTAACGGGAGGTTTTTCGAACTTTGGCTGCTGCAAAAAATTGCAGGTCAGTGCTGCAGGATTTTTCTCTATGGGATCGCATAGAAGGAATTCAAGGGGTTGTTTGGTTGTTCTATGCGATCGCATAGCGAGTCATGCGATTGCACAGTGTAAAGTTGATCCGGAAGTTTTTAGTAGAAAATTTTTCTATTCGATCGCAGGAGTCGGTGTGCGATTGCATATGGTTAAATTTGGAGCTGGAAATTTTGTTCTATGCGATCGCAGAGGTTAGGATGCAATCGCATAGGGTTAGCTACAGTTATCTGGGCAGAATGTTTTAAAACATTTCATCCGTGATTTTGGGGCTCATTCACTCTATTGTTGGTCTTTTTGAGAGCTTTTTGAAGGAAATTGAAGAGGGATTCAAGGAGAATCGATTGGAGGTAAGATTTTGAAACTTAAAACTCATTTTTATTGTGAAATCCACCTAGAAATTCATGGAAATCAAGCTAAGAATGGAAGAATTAGGGCTTGAGTTTTGAGATTTTTAAATTGAAATTTGAAGGGCCATTTGAGCTCGGATTTTAGAGTTCTTGGTATGTATGAACTCGTGAGAAGATGAGGAATCCGGTGATGTGAATTTTGTGATTTTTTTGAGAAGTGGGCTCGGGGCTCGGTTTTACTTATTTCGCGATTCTTGATATTTTTCGATTGGGTATTGTTCCGTCAGCATAATTTGATGTATTCGCTCTGATTTTGGCAAGGTTCGACGCGCGTGGAAGCCGATTTGAGGGGCAAAGGCATCGGGAGCTAGAGATTTCACCTGTTCGAGGTGAGTAGTGATTGTAAATGATATCCTGAGGGGTTGAAACACCGGATTTGCCCCCATAGTACTATATCGAGGTGACTTACACGCCGGATAGCGAGCGTGGGGTAGAGCACCGCTGGGGATTGTGACTTGGTCTGTCCCGATTGATGAAATTACCGCGTATTTGACTGGAATTTATTTGCTATCACTGTTTGTTTGGGCTAATTGCCGTATTTGGGCTTCGTGCCAATTATTTGAACCCTTCGGGGATTATTTTCAACTTTTCCTCACTGTTTTGACTCATTACTTGAACTCAGTCATATTGTTTCTCCACTATTTTCTTCAACTCAACCCTTTATACTCAGATTTGAGTCTTATATGATATTTTAAATGATAATTTGGGTTGAGGACTATTGTTTTACTAATGCCCGAGGGGCTTGTGATGATATTCTAACAGAGTGTGGCCGAGGGCCTGATGTGAGGATACACTGAGGAATGTGAGGCCGAGGGCTTGGATGTGAGGTATATTATATGGATCGGACTACGCGCCGCATTAGTATATTTTATGGAACTGACTGCACGCCGCCGTAGTATATTATATGTATCGGACTGCACGCCGCAGTATGTATATATTGGATCTGACTGCACGCCGCAGTGATATAGCGCTTGGGCTGTAGGAGCCCCTCCGAAGTCTGCACCCCCACAGTGAGCGCGGGTACCCATATGGATCGGGCTGCATGCCGCAGCGATATGTGGATCGGGCTGCACGCCGCAGCGGCTACTATGTGATACTGTTCTAAGAGTGATCTAAGAGAGAGAACCCGAGGGGCTGAGAGTGTTGTTGAGAGTGAGCCCGAGGGGCTGGTTCAGTTTGAGATATTGCCCGTGGGGAGAACTCTTATGTGCTTATCTTGCATACTTAATTACCTTTTTTCCTGTTATACTGTGGTACCTGTGCCCGAGGGTCGGATTTTCTGTGCTTATCAACACTAACTGTTTTGAAAATCATTTTCGTAATTATAGAAAAGATCATTTTCAAAAGAGATTTGAACTGCGCCAAGGTGTTTCTACAAATTTCACTGTTTTCTCAGAAAATTATACCCGGCTTCAATATAGCATGTTGGTTGCTTTACGTGATTTCTTGCTGCTCAGTTATTATTTACCTTTATTACTCACTGAGTTGGAGTAGTCACTTTACTTCCTGCACCTCGTGTGCAGTTATAGGTATTTATTCACCCGGTAGCAGGTATTGGCTGCATGGAGGCAGAGTTGTAGAGGTTTTAGCGAGGTGACTGCCAGCATTCGCAACACCACTGTCTTTCTAAGTTATTCATTATTCTTATTCAGTGTATTTGTAGACTGTAAAGTGGAAATTTCATTCTTATAGATGCTCGTGACTTGTGACACCCCGATTTGGGCTGTGTTTGGATTTTATTCTACACTTATTAAAGAAACCTTTGATAGACTGTGGTTATTTAATCATATTAAAGCTTCTTATTAATGTTAATTATTCAAAAAGGATAAGTTGGGTTGGTTGGCTGGCCTCGTCCTCACGAGAGGCGCCATCACGACTAGTGCGGGGGTTTGGGTCGTGACACCTTATCATTAACAAGATTATAATATATATCAATTAGAATATTTTCTAATAACATCAATTTCTTAGAAGAGTAGGACTTTAGATTCTCTGAACATCCCTAATATTTACCTCATCATTATCATCTTCATCATCATCAGATTGACCATCAATGCAAACAATGAATCATATTCCTTTGCTTCATTTTCAAATGTTGATGGGCTTAAGGTCTTTTAAGCTATGTTTTGATGATCTAACAAACTTTTTGTATGGAACAAGATAAAAGACCAAGAACGATAGTAAAAAGTCAGAGGGAATATATGGGGAAACATGTATAAGTAAGGGCATAAAGTTAGGGGGACTCCTCTTATTCAATCTGTTTCTCTGAACTCTAACTCCTCGTTTTCAATGCTAAATTTGTCATCATCAAAAAGTGGAAAATTGATAGGTGTTCAATATCTTTGCCTTATGTTTTGACGATCTAACAAAATTAATGTCAAGAACCAGATAAGGAATGCATCTAACGGATTCTAACCAAATATGAACTTGCTACAGTTTCAGGAGGTAGGAACCTAGTCAAGTACCTGATACTCTTGTGGGTTCCTCATAGCAGTACAAAGTCAATTGGACACAGATGGAAATGAAGATTCTGGTGCACTGCACTATTTCCAGCGCCCACTCATTCTCTAATCAACTAAAGTACAATGATTCAAGTTACTTAACTCAAGACAATCTAGGTAGTGTGCACAAGTACCAGATCAGGAACCTGATCCCTTGGTTCTCCCCTGACAGAAGTACAAGTCAACTATATAGCTAGAACACAACTGCAGAAAGTGACTATCCACAACTGTACAAAGAGGAACACAATAGGGACCTCGTCCCTTAAGGTTCTGTGATAAAAGTACAAGTCAACTATACAACTGGAATGCAACTGAGTGACTGTCCGCAACTGTACAAGAGCAACACAATAGGGACTTGGTCCCTTAGGGTTCTCTGACAGAAGTACAAAGTCAACTATAGCTGGAAAGCAATTGTAGAAAGTGACTGCCTGCAACAATGCACCAGTCACTTCCCATTGAGATTGGACATCACTAAGGATGCCTTGTATAGTATAAACCTTATGCAAGGCACATGATTCAGGTTTTAACACTTGTAAATATAGAAAATAAAAATTCTCTCAATCGCTCAAGAACCTCTCTCAAGAAAAAAGATGCTGAAACCTCAAGGACCTGATCCGAGATTGATGATATCTTAAGTCCTTAGGGTTGTTAAGTCTTTGTTATGTGTTCTTCATTGTAACTCCTATTCGGCTTTCTTAGAAGCATTGATTAGGTTGAGTCATAAGAAAAAGCCTTTGTAACCGTAGTGTGAGAAAGTGGCTTGTGGTGGAAACCTTACAAGTTAGTCAAAACCTTTGTAATCGTAGTGTGACAAAGTGGTTTGTGTTGGAAATACCACAAGCTTTTCAAATTCTTTGTAACTAGGATAATTGTAGAGTGGCTTGTGATGAGAGCATCACAAGTTAGTTGATCTCATTGTGTGGGATTTTTTATCGTGGTTTTTTGATCCTATTGTGTTTTTCCAAGTAAAAATCCTTGACCTTATTTACATATAGCTTTACTAGCATTCACAGTAGAACCCCACAAAGGACCAGGTACTTTGCTATTTGGTGGACTCCCACAAACTTAGCACTGTACCAAACTAATATAGGATCAGATACCCATAAAGTTTGGTTCATCAGTATTTTCAAAGGAAACACATAGAGAACCCGGTTCTATATACAGTCTGGTGGACGCACAGGGTCTAACAACTGCCATTATGGAACTATTTCCTATATCTGGTTCCCCTTCTGATTCAGTGGAGGAGTCTCCCTATGCAGCAAGAGCTTGCTTCACAACATTGTCAGTTGTACTTTTTTGGCTGAATCATTTGTGAGGAACCGAGTTCCTTTTTGCCGCTTTGTCAGAGTTTTGTTTGTAATGCTCCTATTTAAGAATTGGGTAGTCTTTGATGAACTGCCCTGGATTTCGGGACTTGTTATAGAGATCATAGTTCCTTGGTTTACTTGAACTGCCCCTCTTTGGTATACCACCGATTCTTCAAACCATCTTTTGAAATCTTTTAGTGAGATAGGCTATATCACTATCTTCTTCACTTTAATCATTGTTTTCAGCCTTGAGCACTAGGTTCTTCTCCTTCTTTAGCTCTCTTTTTTCACTGTCTTTCTTTCTTTTTATCTCGTATGTCTTCAAGTTTCCCATCAGCTCATCCATGGTTAGAGTTTTGTAAAGCTTTAGCTTCAGTGATGGAATTCACCTTACTCTCTCAAGAGTTAGGTAGAACACTGAGAACCTTCCTCACAAGCTTATTTCTAGGAATAATTTCTCCAAGTGAATGAAGCTCATCTATGATAGATGTGAATCTATTGTGCATATCTTTTATAGACACATAATCTTTCATCCTGAAAAGCTCATACTCGGTTGTGAGCATGTCGATCTTGGACTGTTTAACCTGAGTAGTTCCTTCATGTGCCATTTGCAATGCTTCCCATATTTCTTTGGAAGATTGACAGGGTGAGATTCAATTGTACTCATTAGGTCTTATACCACATACCAAGATCTTCTTGGTACGAAAGTTCTTCTAAATAACGTTTCTATCAATATAGCTGTATTCTTTTCTGGTTTTCGGCACCATCACTCCAAATTCTCCAACCTTTTTCATAGGAACATGTGGACCATCACAAATGACATCCCACAACTCAGAATCTTCTACCATTATAAAATAATGCATACGAGTCTTCCACCAAGAGTAATACTGACCATTGAATCTAGGAGGACTGTAGGTTGATTGTCCTTCCTCAAAGTTAGGTAGAACAACCATTGAGATCCTTTCTAGGTGTTAACGTTTTAGAAAGAACCTGCTCTGATACCAACTGATAGTTTATATGAGTCTACAAACTATATAGACACATGGTCCTATATCAGTCCCTTCAGTGCTAACTACTAAAGCAGTATGTAAATAAGACACAGGATTTTTACGTGGAAAAATCCAAACTCAAGGGGACAAAAATCACGACACACACTGGTAGGATTTCAACTTCACTAACTTGTAACTACACTATTACACGTTGTAGACATGTGATTTTTGACCCTCTCCAAGTTTTTTTATATTTTAGCATGTAACAATTTAATTTAGGCCTATTATAGCTATTTCAACTATTTTTGACTTCTTCATTTTATTTTCGTCATAAAAATAGAAAATTACAAAAAATATTTTAGCTTACGTATCTTTCGTAAATTTAAATAAAAAATATACAAAATATTTCTTATTTTTATCTTTACATAATCTTGAATATACCACAAAATATATAATAGTTTCATGTTAGCTTTTGCATTCTGTAGTATTTTTATCTTATCTTAAAATGAGCCAATTAAGGTTTTTGATCATAATTTTAAGATTTTAGAGCCCAATTCTTGGCCCAATTTAGATTAGTCCATTAAGCCTAGGGACCCTTCTAGACTCTTCTTTGGAACAAAAACAAATAAAAAAGATAATAAGGATTTAAAACAAAAATACCTAGGGATTAATTGGCAAAATACACAAAAATACACCTAAACCTACACTCTACGTATAAATTAATGCTTAAAATCTGAAAGAAGGAGGAGAAAATCAAGCGCAACTTTCAAAGGAGACATAAAATTAATGCCTGGGCTGAAAAATAAAAAACAAACTGCATCGTTTTCCATCACAACACTGACCAGCCCCCCATCATATGACTTTCATCGTCTTCAGCAAATCGAAGAGTAGTGGCTAAGTCCAAAAACAATCCCCGATCAATCTTCTTTTTGAGGGAAATAACAAAAATACTTAAGCAACTAAAAGAGCAGCCGCTTCATCTGCTACACAGCAGTTAACATAGAACACTCACACACATATCCAAGGCTTCAACACCCTTCTTCTTCATACACCAAAAACACAAGAAAATAGACCCTTCAACCGAACCAGCCGCGTCCAGCCGGTGCTGCTTCATCGGAATGCCAATCAACCTCCTAGCCGCACCCCTAAACCACTTGATTTCATTTTCCAAGTAGAGTAATCTTGTTTAAATAGAAAGGATTAAGCCGAAGTGGACTCGAGGTCACCGTCGATTGGAGGTCTTGGTCGTGCCGTGCGTGTTCTGATTCACGGTCTCATTTGAAAATTCGATTGTTACTTGTGTTTAAACTTGAGAGGTGTTTATTCTGTAATTCAATTGTTAAAGCTATTTTTGTGACACTTGAGGTCCGTTACCACTGTTCAATTGTTTCTCTTTTCTTTCAGGTCTGTTTGAGTTGTATTTTGATGAATTTTTAGTTGTTATAAACTGGATCTGCATTTCTGCATTAAATGAAAACTTTTGCTGTCATTGTTGTTCTGATTCTAAAGTGAAGTATCAATTCTCTATCAATACTTTGCACTGATGAATTAATTTGGTTCTCTAGTGGATTATTGTGCTTTATTCTGGAGACTAGGAGTTGAATTAGCAACATTTGATTGAATATGTGCATTATTATATATCAACAAACAAGATGTACAAGTGAATCGGCTTCTCAGACGGCAAGTTTAGATTTTTTTTTCTATCTTCTTGTAATTTTTATACGTTACCTTGTCTATTTCTTTTCTATAATCAATATTGTATACATACACGTATAAGGAGGATTGTTGGTTCTAATAAATCGCTTCTGCAATCGATCCACAGTTAAAAGTTCTGCAATGTGTTATATTTCTTGGTACGTGCTGAAAGTAAAAGTACAGCTTTGAATATGCGTATCTTTGATTTGTTTAGTTGAGTAGATCGGAGGTGTGCTATATTAGGCAATATATAGTTTATAGCCCTCCAAAATTTTGTTCAAGTTTCCTTTAAAAATTGGAATCGAGGTGTGCCATGCCAAACAAAATTTCAAACTCATGGCCCTCGTATAATTAATCTTGTTTATCCTTAGAAATCGAGGCATGCCATTTAGCGAATATTCATGGCCCTCGCAAAGTTGCAAATGCGTAGTTGCTTTAGGTGCGTTATTTTAATAATTTACATTCCTAAATTTGGGTGCACATTTATGTGACCCAAATCCAAATCTCAACAATGTTAGATAAAATATGTCGAGAGTCGTGGGTGCATTTATGTGACGAGGTTCAAGACGTATTTTAAATGACGTTGTAATTTTTCCTTAAAAATAATGTAAAGCGGTTATAAAGTTTAAAATTGCACAATAGGCTAAAACATGTATTAAAATCAGTTAATAGGCCAGTTATAACACTTGAGCGACCGTGCTAGAAACACGGAACTCGGGAATTCCTAACACCTTCTCCCGGGTTAACAGAATTTCTTACCCGAATTTCTAGTTCGCGGACTGTAAAACAGAGTCAATCTTTTCTTCGAATTGGGATTTGAAAAGGTGACTTGGGACACCATAAATATCCTAAGTGGCAACTCTGAATCTAATAAATAATACCATTTCGATTGTCATTTAAATTGAAAAAATCTCCCTTATGCCCTTCTAGGGGTAGGAAAAAGGAGGTGTGGCAGCTCTGGCGACTCTACTGGGGACAAGAACCCATAATCTCTGGTTCAAGGTTCAGAATTTGAGCTTAGATGAATTGTTATATTTGGCTTTATCTGTTATCAAATTTTATTACATGTTTGTGCCTAATGTGCTAAATGATGCTTTTACTGTTTCGATATTATCTAAAATGTATATAAACTGCTACGAAACCCTTCCATTCTCATCTTCAGGAATGTGCTCGCTGGTCGAGACTCCCTGTTCTCTTTGTGTCATACCTTGAAATAAGAAAGAGGCTCGGAGAAGTTACTAAGCTGAATGGCCTTATGGTTCCCGGTACGTGGCCCCTTCCTCAACTCGAGTTGTCCGCTCGGGTGCACAAGTCTAGAACAAATACCCAGGTTTTGAACCTTTAACTCAGCCTCGTACCGGATCCCTAGTAGGAACGCTTGTTTGCATCATGTGCATTTGACTTTGGGAACTCAACATAGGGGTTGGGTCCGTCCAGGATACGTGTACCCAAAATAACAGACCATCTTGATGCATCTTATATGCTACATGTTGCATTTCTCCAAGGGTAAAAGAGTCATTTGGCGGACCAATGATAGCTGAGGAAAAATGAAAAAAAAATGGAAACAAAGAAAAAAAAGAGGGTTAACTGTGAAGATAAAGCGAGTGGGTCCCAATTATATTTTTTACCACATTTTTGTTAAGAAAAATAAAAGAGCTTGAAAGCTCAAAAAGATTTTGCACTTTTTCATTATTTTCAAAAAATCAAAAATTAAAAAAAAAGGGAAAAAAGAAAATCCAAAAAGATTTTGCATGTTTCATCATTTTTCAAGAAAAAGCAAAAAATATGTTTTATCTAAATTAGTTATTTTTTGAATTCCCTCACGTATCCAATCTGCCCGAACTACGCATACCTGATTCTCGTCTTTCGGGGCGTGATACGGCAACCCACATAGGGTCCGGTCTTCCTAGTAAATCTTAGATTCTTGGCTTTGCGTAGTCTTAGCCAAATTTTGCACTTCTAGCCACCTTGTGGCCAAATAAGCCATTTAGTAAAAATAAATCATGTCTTGCATGTGTCGAGTAGGGAGTATTATTATCTCACATAGTGTTGGTTTAAAGTTCTCATATATGTATGGATCTACTTACCGGAGTTTATGCATGACAGACACCCCGAGACCATCCAATCAGGATCATTCAGGAGTTGCCTAAGGAGATTTTTCTTTTGTGTTTTTAGTCTGTTTTTCTTTTTATGTTGTCTTTTACCTTCTAGTTTTGTACAGTAATGTAAAATATTTTTATTGTACTTTTTATTTTGTATTTGAAAAGGTGTGGTGTAACACAAAAATCCAGAAAGATATTTTGTGTTTTTATATTTCCGTTAGAATTTTCTTTAGAAATACTACTCCTATAAATCAAGAGAAAAAAAAAGAAAATAAAGTTTGAGGTGGTTTTATTTTAGGAAATTAGTATCTAGAAATATTTTTAAAAAATTTATTTTTATAGTTCCTTTAGTATACGAGGATTAAAAATTCAAAAAGAAGAGAATTTTCTTTTAGTATCTCTTTAAAAGGTTTTCTTTAAAATGTTAATTTCAAAATCCTAAAAAAAAAGATTTTCTTTTGAGGTGTTTCTTTGGGAAATTAGTGAAAAATAATTTTTTATTTTATTTTCATTATAACTTTAGGATATTGTACATAGAAAAAAAAAACATATTTTATCTTTGTTTATCATTAGAATTTCTTCTTTAGGCAAATAAATTGAAATCCAAAAATATTTTGTTTGATCTTTTTCATTGCTTGTTTCGAAATCTTGCGTCAGGATATCAAATGAAAATTCAAAATCTTTTTCTATGGTTTATTCTTTAGATTTTCTCCCTAAAAGCAAAAAAAAAAAAAAGAATCAAAAAATATTTTTCTTTTTTAGGGTTTTGCCTTAATAATTTCCCATAGAGTATTTGTTTCAAAAATAAAATAAAATAAAATAAAATAATAAATAAATATGTTCGTTAAGCTTGAGTTTGAAATAGGTTATAAAACATTAAATCTAGAAAATTCAAAAAATCTTTGCTTCTTTTATTTCTCTTTTCTCATTAGAGTAGTCATTAAGGTAAAAAAAAAGACAGTTTGTTTCCTTTATTCCCGATCTTTCAGAACTACGCAAAGATCTGATTCATGCGAGGTCATGATACATAGGCAACCTACATAGGGTTCGATCGAATCATTATTTTTATTAAAAGGGAAAGGAAAAAAAGGCAAAAAAAAAAAAAGAAAAAGAGGAGGGAAAAAAAAGAAAAAAAAGAAAAAAAAGAGATGAAGTCATGGGATATGAGAAATGAGATTTAAAAAGAGCGATAATCAGAAAGAAAAAAAGGGAAGGAAAATGAGCGAACTAAGAAGTGCGAGAAAAGCAAAGAAAAGAGAGGTTGAAATGAACAAATTGGGATGATGCCATATGACCTTCATACCCTCGAAATCATGCTAGAACCGATAACTGTGACCAGATGCATTGCATGCAATGTGATATTTTAGTTGTTAATGCCCTAACGCTAACGGGATGATCCCATTTTGTTCCTTTTGATATTTTCCTAGCAGAAAGGTGGTTGGTTTGTGGTTCTCGAAGTAGTAACTCCTCTCCACAACATAAAAGGTAATGCAGACAACAACATAATTGGGTTGGTTGATACCGATGCCCAAAAGCAATTGTTTGAACAGGACAATAGGTTGGTTGAAGAGGTAAAGATGTTGAGACAACACATGATGGACATGTATCAGGCTTGGATGACTAGGAAGGCACCACCCCTGCCACCACCTAGCTTCCTAGATGCCGCCCTTACCCAAGCTCCGAACACGATGCCAGATGATCCTCCATACTCTCCAGATCCACTCGCTTATCTCCAAGCTCATGAAGCCCAATATTGCCCCTCAGAGGTTTCCTACAAGGTTTCCTACTCGTACTAACAGGGCCTCCGTGATAAGTCTCATCTTGAAAATGAAAGGTTCACAGTAAGAGAAGGGAAAGATGGGATACCCAGGAGTCTGAAAGGCATAGAACAATCCTTGAAGAACAAGCAAGGGAGGGGAGACCAGGGCAGCATGGCTTACAAAGAATTGTCTGTGTCCCCTGACGTTCGCCTTCCTGGGGGATTTAAAGTGCCAAAATTTAACTTGTATGATGGTATGGAGATCCAGTAGCACACCCGAGGGTTTATTGCAATGAAATGAGAAGTGTTAGAGAGCAAGATGACATATTTATGGCCTATTTTCGTAGGAGCTTGACTGTGGCATCTTTGGAATGGCATAATCGGCAAGATTTCCGTAAGTGGACTACATTCGGTGATATGGCTCAAGATTTTGTTCGATACTTTAAATACAAATCAGGCTTAATCCCAAACCGCTCATCCTTATCTAAAATGGAAAAGAAGTCATAAGAAAGCTTTAGGGAGTTTGGGCTCATATGGAGCGAGCAAGCTGCTCGAGTCAGTACCCCAATTGGTGAAGAAGAAATGGTTGAGCTTTTCCTACAAGCCCAGGGGCCCACCTACTTTAGTCATTTGATTCCAGCCTTGGGAAAGCCTTTCAGTGATGGGGGAGATGGTAGAAGAGGGAATCAAGTCAGGTAAAATCATGAGTTGTTTGATTTTTATCAAAGGTGCGCTTATTGCTCAGATGCCCCGGGGAATGACATAGATAAGTGTTGGAATCTAAAGAAACCAATTCAGAAGCTTATTAATGCAGATAACATTGTCGTGCAAAATCCAGATACATCAGACACTAGACAAAGTCCATCGCCTGTGCATAATGAGACGCATATGGTGGGTATGATTTATTTTGAAAAGGAATATGAGAATTCTTCAGAGATCCTTGGAGGTCCACGTGCTACGAAGCTTTCAGCGCTATCAGAGGTTGATCCTAAGAACAAACGGGAAAAGGGAACCGAAAAGCAATTTGTAAAGAACAATGTGATGGAGACTTGCGAAGGTCCCAGTATTGTTGATGCAAAAGTCAGTGGCTAAGATGTTGAGTTGGGTGATTGGAGAGACACTCTTTTCTTGGTTAGACAGGGAGGAGTTTTGGTGGTTCATTTTGCTGTCATTTCTGTTGTTCGGGTTATTTTCGTGGTTGTAATCCGGATATTGTCTTATGACTCAAACCCTCATATCCTTTCATTTTGCCTAGTTTGTTTAGTCGTAGTGGCTCGTTTAGTGTTGTGCGGGTTTGTTCCAAGGTTGTAACCCCAATTTAGTTTGCTTGCTTTGTTGTTCATCCCTTTCACCATCTGTCTAATGCAATTTTCTATTTTATGTTATTTCTAGACATTTTTGTTTAGTTCTTTTTTCCTTTTATAGTCTTTTTCCTATTGACTATAGTGACATGACATGCATGCGTAATTCTCAGCCTGGTTTTAAAATAGAGTTTAGTCATGAAGCAATGAAACAATTTTGAAGATGCATGGACATTTGAGGGAAATAAGTGAAGGCATTTTGAGATCACTTCAATCCTGAATCGTGTGAAACTGGGGCATATAGAACATAAAGAAACCCTATTAATGCATCATGCCGCATTAGATTGAAGATAAAGGGAAGTTTGCCCAAATTCACAAGGTCCGTTCATGGTAATGAGAGTGATGGTGTTGTCCAATGGTGCTTTGTAATTAACAGACGTAGAAGGCGAATGTGTGGATAAGTTTGGTACAATCAAAAGATGCTACGAATGTTTTCCCTGGTTTGTTTAATTGTGTTGTTTTACTTGGCATGTTTTGAAGATTGGTGTAACGACCCGACCGGTCGTTTTGAGCCCTAGCTTATCTTTCAACAGTCTGAGGCCATGAGCAGCTTCATTTCAAGTATTGTGACTTGTTCGCATGGTCGAAATTTAAATTCAGGAAGACCGTACTAAATTTAAATAAAAATTCTCATTTGAGCATCTTAAAGTTGAAAGAATGAAGTAGGATTGGATCTTTGAGTAAATGGCCTCGGAATCGGGATCTATAGGTTCCAACAGGTTTGTGTGATGATATCGGACTTGGGCGTATGCCCGAATTGGGGTTTGGATAACCCGGGAGCGTTTTGGCGCCTATTGTGGAAGTTAGCATTTTGGAAGAAATTTCTTAAGTTTGGGTAGGAGTGCATTTCAGCATTTTCAAAGTCCGTTTAGGATTCCAAGACTAGGAGTAGCTCCGTATGATGATTTTGGAGTTAGGAGCGCGATCGGAAGTGAATTCGGAGGTCCGTAGGTCATTTTGAAGCCATTTGGCTAAAGATAGAAATTTAAAGGTTTTTGGTAAGTTTGATCGGAAGTTGACTTTTTGATATCGGAGTGGGAATCTAATTCCGGAAGTTGGAGTAGGTCCGCAATGTCAAATGTGACTTGTGTGCAAAATTTGAAGTCAATCGCACGTGATTTTATAGGTTTAAACATCGAAAATAGAAGTTGGAAAGCTCAAAGTTCATTGTGATGACCCTGCCCGTCGTGTCATGTGTTATTGCTCCATTTTCCCCATTTCATTCTTCTTCATGTTTCGTTATCGGTATGTGGTGTGTTAGAGTTGATTTGGATTGATTTTGATGAGAAATGAGACACTTAGTCTCTTTAAGGAAAGCTTAAGTTGAAAAACTCAACCGGACATTAACTTGTGAGTTAGAGGGCTCAGATGTGATTTTCAGCATTTCAGTTAGCTTCGGGAGGTGATTTGTGACTTAAGAGTGTGATCGGAAGTGATTTTGGAGGTCCGGTGTAGAATCAGGCTTGAATTGGCGAAGTTAGTATTTTGGCGAATTCCGGTTGATGGGTGAGATTTTTATCCGAGGGTCGAAATGGAATTTCGAGAGTTGTTGTAGCTTTGCTGGGTGATTTTAGATATGTGTGCAAATTTTCAGGTCATTCGGATATCGTTTGGTTAGGTTTTTGATCGAATGCGCATTTCGGAAGTTTTGAAGAAACTTAGGCTTGAATCCGATGTGAATGGATGGTTTTAGCGTTATTTGATGTGTTTTGATGTTTGGAACACGTTTTAATGATGTTATGGGTTATGTTGGTGCTTTTGGTTGAGGTCCTGGGGGCCTCGGGATGATTTCGGATGGCTAACGGGGAGTTTTTGGAATTTCATACAGCTGAAGGCATGCTGTTTCTGGTATTTTTGCTTCTGCGGGTCTTGGAACGCAGAAGCGGAGCCGCTTAAGTGGAGCTATGATCGCAGAAGCGGCAAGGAGATGGAAGGCAGGTTCCACAGAAGCGGAAGAGCGGACCGCAGAAGCGGATTTTTGAAAAAATGAAGACCGCAAAAGCAAAAATCTAGCCACAGAAGCGGTCTCGCATAAGAGAAAGTGGGACCGTAGAAGCGAACTATCGCTGATGGCAGAATGGTTTATATCATTATTTCATCCGCGAGCTTATGTCATTTTTCCTCCATTGTGGAGCGATTTTGGGAGCGTTGGGCGATAATTATCGAGGGTTTTGACTGAGAATCAAATGGAGGTAGGTTCCTTGGACTAATTATTCAAGGTTATGGTAGAATTGACATGGAAATTGGTTGAAATTCATTAAATAGGGGTAAAGCTAGGGCTTGAGTTTTAATATTTCAAATTGGGATTTGATCGGTCATTTGAGCTCGGATTTGGAATTTCTTGGTATTTATGGACTCGTGGCGAGACGAGGAATCTGGTAATGTAAGTTTTGTAATTTTTCGAGAAGAGTTCCCGGGGCTCGGGTTTTGCTAGTTTCGAGATTTTTGCTATATTTTGATTGTTTTCGATTGGGTATTGTTCCCTTGGCATATTGTGACGTATTCGCGCTGATTTTGGTTAGATTCGATGCGCGTGGAGGCTGATTTGAGGGGCAAGGCATTGCGAATGAGGGATTTCACCGGTTCGAGGTGAGTAATGATTGTAAATGATATCCTGAGGGTTTGAAACCTCGGATTTGTACACCGTAGTACTATATTGAGGTGACCCGCATGCCGGATATCGAGCATGGGGAAGAGCACCAATGGGGATTGCGACTTGGTCCGTCCCGATTGTTGATTTTACCACGTATTTGACTATGACGTGTTGGTTTTTTACTATGACTTGGGTTTATTGCCATACTTGGGGCTTATTGCCGACTGTTTGAACTTCTTGTGAGCTATCATCATTGTTTTCCTCACTATTTGAAATATTATTTGAACTCAGTCCATTTGAATTACACTGTTTTATGAACTCAGCTATATTTTTACTCAACCTTGAGTTTTAACTGATATTTGAACTATTGTTTGAGTCGAGCATTTTCGTTTCCACTGATGCCTGAGGGGCTTATGATTATTTTGGACTGATTGAGGCCGAGGTCCATGATTGAGGATCCTCGAGTGATGTGAGGAGGCTTTTAGGCCTCGAGTGATTGGTGAGGAGGCTTTCAGGCCTCAAGTGATTGGTGAGGAGGCTTTCTGGCCTCGAGTGTATGATGAGTAGGCTTTCAGGCCTCGCATTGATATTGTTCAGGCTTTCAGGCCTTATTGATAACGCTTGGGCTATAGGGGCCCCTCCGAAGTCTGCACACCCATAGTAAGCGCGGGTACCCATATGAGTGAGAGTGAGCCCGAGGGGCTGCTTTTGTACTATGTGACTGATAGTGAGCCCAAGGGGCTGATACTGATCTGAGTGATGTGACACTGTGCCCGAGGGGCTGATACTATTCTGAGCATTTGATATTGAGCCAGAGGGGCTGTGACTGATTTGAGATGTGCCAGAGGGGCGAACTTTTATGTGTTCATCTTGCATACTTATTTGCCTTCTTACCTGTTATACTGTAGTATTTATGCCCGATGGGCGGATTTTCTGTGCCTAGCAGCACTAACTGTTTGAAATCATTTTTGTAATTATTGAAAAGACCGTATTCAAAAGGGATTTGAACTGAGCCAAGGCATTGCTAAAGATATCACCTATTTCACTATCTTTCTTAGAAAATTGTACCCGGCTTCTATACAGCATGTTGGTTGCTTTATGTGATTTCTGACTGCTCAGTTGTTATATACTCTTTTTACTCACTGAGTTAGAGTACTCACTTTATTCCCTGCACCCCGCGTGCAGTTGCAGGTATTGTTCACCCGGTAGCGGTTATTAGCCGATTGAAGGTATTACTATTGTAGTAGAGCAAGGTGATCGCCAGTTTTCGCGGCACCGGACTTCATCTTTTGAACTTCAGTTTTTATTCTATATATGCTATTGGCCCTGTAGTGGTGTTCAGTCTTCTTTACATGCTCGTGACTTGTGACACCCCGGTCGGGTTGTGTTGGGTTGTAATTGATAGTTTTTAATGCCATTAAGTGGTATTTTTTATTCATTATGTTTAATGACTGTTAAATAGATGATTTGGGTTAGTTGGCTAGCCTTGTCTTCGCGAGAGGCACCATCATGACCGGGTTCGGAAATTGGGTCGTGACAAGTTGGTATCAGAGCCTAGGTTACTAGGTCTCACGAGTCATGAGCAGGTTTAGTAGAGTCTCGCTGATCGGTACAAAGACGTCTGTATTTATCCTCAAGAGGCTGCAGAACCTTTAGGAAAACTTCACTTTCTTGGAATTCTTATCGTGCGTATTTGATTTAGCTTGAGATATAACTCTTGAAATTCCTTCCACACGTCTGTATGCGCACGTGAGCGCTCAGCATTGTATGTGCCTGGATGGCTTGTGATTCCCCGATCAAGGGGCGAGAGGTGATTTCGTGAGTTTGATGTTGGGCCAGTCTGGAGGACTTGAGGCTGGATCTTTGCCTATGGCTTGAGCACTGAGGTGCTGATTGTGTGAGCAAGTGTTCTGAACTTATATGTTTGGTATTGTCCCTATTAGCCTGAATGGCGTTTATCTATGTGATGAGTATGTTAGTGCTGCGAGATGTATCTATGTGACTCGGTCGTGACGAAGAAGTCTGCTGGATAGTAGGTGAACTGTTAAGTGTTCGATTCCTATTGTGATTCGATGTGGGGCCCGAGTTATGGGTGCGTGAAGAATATTTTTGTATCTCTTAGTTGGGAAGTGTAGTACATTACGTGTGGAGGTATGAGTTCAGACTCAGGAAGACTTAATGGCTGTGTTATGTGTATGATGGTGGAAGGTGTGCTTAAATACTAAACTGAGGTGAAGCAAGTGAGTTATCTCCTACGGAGTGTTCTTAATGGGTATGATTCTTATGTATATTGTTAGAAGATCTCATGTGTAAATGAAAGGTACGTGTTTTAATTTGATAATTTGGGTCGCTTCAGAGAGTGGACTCTGCTGATATAGGGATAAATGCGAGGTTTGTAGAGGATTTCATGATCCGAGGATCTGTGTTTTCATGAACTAGTAGATGATTTGATCTCATATAATATTGTGGCATTATTAGAGTAAAAGTATTATGGGTTATTAAATGTTTCCTGATAGATGGCTTCGAGCCAAGTTGGGGAGGTTGCTGTTGATTAGCTGATCGCACGGTTATGTGCTATGTTGTTTCCATTTCGAGGTATGCTGGCGGATCAGATCTAGTTACAGAAATTGAGCCGAGGATGGCACGAGTGAAGCAAAATTTTGACAAAGGTTATATGGTACTTCATAGATGTGTGGAAATAATAAGATGTCTTGAGTTGTTGTTGATAAAGAATGCTCGGTGTATAGAGAAGGAAGATTTTCGTTCGTATTAGAATGAGATTATGTCCTACGGTGTCAGAGCACTAATAAGGCATGAGTGGTTATGTTCGTTAAGTCGGGTAATTTGCAGTTGGAATGGGAGTGAATGACTTTCGCGAATGATTCTAATGTGTTCAAGATTTTACATGTAACAGTTAGGTGTCTCAAGGTTGTGTATGTGGTCAGAGACCGTGTTTTCATCGGAAAATGTCGAGGCTTGTGGTATTTTTATGATGATTATGGGATCCTATGTATCAGTATCTGGAAGGTAATGGTAACGAATTCAGATTCGCAGGAAGTTCTTCAAAGTAAAGTATTCTAGAACGTGGTATTTTTGGGAACGTTTGAGAGAGTATTCAGTGGCTCATGGGTTTGAAACATTGTGGTCTTATGTGCGAGTCTCACATGGTAAGGCTGGATTGAGGCATTGTGATGCTCCAATGAGGGAGAAATATCAAGTGGATGATGGACAAAAAAGAGAAATTTGATAGACGAAATAGCTTGATAATAGACCGAATCGGCATGGTGAGGGTATGATTAACTCTATGTATGTGTTCGAGGTAATGAGCTTTTACAAGCATTTTTCAGCAATGCTCTTGGGTATTGACGGCTTGCTCAACTTGGGTTAGACAGAAGGATTTAGTCCTGGTAGTTTAGCTTGTACAAATGGAGTTGGCAGAGATGTTCTTGATGGGTTTTACCGTGGTTTGAAGATGAGTATATTTTCTGTGGGTATGCGAACCATGGAGTGTGTAATGATTCTTCTTCTAGATGGGATTGACGGAAGGTCTTGGCTAGATGAGTTACAGTTCAATTCTGAAAAGAAGTTCATAAAATTCTTAGGCAACGGGTAACCTCAGGTAATCAAGGAAATGGCACTGCTAATTGGAAGTGATTTGACAAGAGTATACGTCTCGGAAGCAGGGTAAGGTGATTAGACTGATGATACTTCGGTAGTGTTGCGGCACTTTCTTGCTAGATCGACTGTAGATATCTGAGTTTGTTTGATGGCACAGGAGAATTTCAGAATATATTTCAAAGAATGATTGGGTACTCTAGGTGTAATATGTATTCATATTGCGGAATTTGGGATCAGGTATAGTGATTCGTGTGTTATATGGAGTTAGAGACTGGGAGTTCTCAGGTACAGACTATGTAGTAGTTGTGGATCGTGTGTATCGGCACTGTTTAGCGGCTTTTGGGATTTAGAGACCCGTGTGGATCTTTCTTTTCTTGGTATATTGGATTGTGGATATGATGTTGGGGTGTAGACTGATTGTCTCAGTGTTGGGTTATTCTAGACTAGTGTGCTATGGGCTATGTCGGAAAATGCCATAGGTGGCATGGCGAGGTGCATCAGATTATGTTATAGCAGATTGGTTGGTATTCCAAAGATCAGCGGGCGGCTGGGAAGGATTGCTTTCCTTAATTGGTCCTTTGTGACGGATGTCGGTATAGAGGTTTCTACCATTGATTTAGTTCCAGTATTGAAGGACTTTTTCGGATGCATTCCTTATGTTCGGGCATGTCGCTGGGCGAGATTGTGGATTTCGGTATTGGTTTGGTGTCGGTCACCGTATCATATGGCTCCGGCAAAATTTATAGTATTGGAAGGAGCAGCTTCAGGCTTCTTGATATTGAGTTCGTTGGAAGGCCGAGGTGGCTATATATTTAGCTTAGAGTTTGCTTGGTTGGCCCCGAGTTGTATTATTGAGGGATAGGTTGATTCAATCGTTCTTGAGCTTGTTAATGAACTGGGGAGATCTATGAGTCGCTCTTCTGTGCTGTGACATGTCATAATTAGTTGGGTAGGGGCACATGTGGTGCGGTTCTATTGAGTATTCATAGAGAAAGTCGAGCGGGAAGAGTAATTGATTGTTGCTCGGTAAATGGAGTATTAGTTATGATCTATCAGGTTGCGTGTCGTATGTTATTTGTTCCACCATGGGTGTAAAGGATTGCTTTGGTTTCAGACATCAAAAATTGTGCGTGGCTATTGATTTTTTCATAGCGATTGAGGTGCTTCTGTGTAACAATGCTGGGATAGGATCGCACATTGTAGCGAGACTACGTGGAGTTATAACCTTTTGGGGTAGCTTCAGGTGTTCTATTTTCATGATGTGAGATGGGGTCTCAGCCGTTTGTTGTGATGGTACTGATGAGCTTGAGGTACAGCTCTTTCGTTTGAGTAATTCGTCATGATTTGAGTATGTTCAGATTATTTCTCTTTGGTACGTGTATTATGCAAGTTGTGGCGTAGGCTTGTGTTGAGGTGTCATATCACCAGAGTGGCATGTTGGATTCGAGGTGATCGTTGGAGTAATTAATGAATTCAAACAAATGTGATTTCAGATTGTTAGAAGCAAATTATCGAGGTTCGGCTCGGAATCTGCTATGGTATTAGTCTAAAAGTAAGTGGTTTCATGAATGGTTGATCTGAGAAATGGTTACGATTTTTTTTGCGTGTTCCAATTATCGATAGCAGTATATGGCAATGTTGGGAATAAGACTTTAGCTGGTAAGAAGTTTTCTATCGGTATTTGGTTGTTGTGGATAACCACTGTGAATAGAAGTTATCGTTTCGAGTGCTTGGATTATGTGGTATATCGTATGATTTCATTGAGGTTACAAGTATGGGTTATTACAGCTGGTTCGGGGCTATTCAAAGTATAGGTGTGAGGTTTTGATCGTATTGATGGTTTCAGCAGTGAAAAGGTAGTTCTGTGAATTACGGGGTAGACTAGATTGGGTAATTTTAGCTATGTTCTGTTGTCGGACCTATAAGAGATAGGGTGACGTGGGATCGCTCCGGGTATATGCTTGGTTAGGTCATTTGGCTATTGGTTGGCTTATAGGACAACTCTGAGTACGCTCGAGGACGAGCATTTGTTTAAGTTGGGGAGGATGTGACGACCCGACCCGTCGTCTCATGTGTTTGTAAGGCCCCGTGAAATCCCTACTCGAAAACCCGAATTCCGTGGTGCTAAGTTAGGGACATGTGTTAGAAATTAGTAAATGGCGCAGACCTTTTTAGATTAAATAGTGCATTAAAAAGTCAAGAATAATTTTCCAGAAAAATGCAAGAAATGCGGTCCAGAATGCGGTCGCATAATAGAAATGCGGACCGGATATCAGCCGCAGAGTGAGTCAGAGCGTTGGTTAAAATTGAAGTCAGTTATGCGGTCTAAATGCAGTCACATAATCGAAATGCGGACCGCATAGTCGTCGCACTTTCTCCTTTGAATTTTTTGAGTGTCAGTTCTATGGTGCACTTTGCGACCTCAGAACGTGAATGCGGACCGCATTATTACCGCAGACTGAGTCAGAACGTATGGTTTTTGGGAGGCATTTTGCGGTCCATTATGCGGACCGCATGTTCATTCTGCGTTCGCATAT
>MU771079.1:18910-48425 GCA_026770625.1 Nicotiana glauca | reverse complement strand
TATTTCTACACTTAGATACATGGGGCCAGTAGAAAAGTAATTCAAGAATATAAGAATGATGTTCTCTACATGCATGTCAAACCATAGGATATTGGAAGGTAGAAAATTAAAAAGGAGTCATTTGGGGATACAAAATGGTAGAAATTCCACACAAAAATGGGCCTAAGATCACAATGCACCTTTAGTATTTGATAATATGCTCAAACCAAGCTAGAACTTCAGTTCGTCTCTAATTCTCAATTTAATTTAAAATTCTTGCTCAATAGATCGATGTGTTGAGAGTTGCGGAAGTTTGTAAAAGAGTAGGGAAAAGCTTTATTGAGGTATGTATGGCTAAAACCCCTTTTTATTAGAAATTGAGCTCCGTGGTCATTACGAAAGTATGGTAAGAGTTAAATTGGCTAGAGTATTGATTGTCATTACGCATTAATTGAATTGCATATAACTATACATATTCGTGAAGGATGTGCCTCAATGTGAATAATGCACAAATCTTGATAATTAGAGAATGATGAAAAGTATAATTATGTGTTGAATTACTTGGGCTATAAGCCGACACACAAACAAAGAACTATTCATGCTAGCTATGTGCTCATTTACCAGTGATTCGTAACTTGAATTATCCTTGATATGTGTGGGATAGATATTTGAAGGTGTTGACTGATGAGAATTGAGTAACGCCTCCAACGAGGTGACCTAGCCGGTCGGGTCGTGATCGTACACCATGCCGCACACATGGTGGTAATGTGTCGATATTGGATTCCGAATCAGGGAAATGAATATTGATTGGGAGTAATACCTCCAATGAGGTGACCTAGCCGGTCGGGTCGTGACCGGACTCTCTCGAGATGGCGGTGGTAATGAGAACCGTGGTGAACATGTGACAGAATTGCCCTAATCTGTGTTGTGGAAATTGTAAGAAGAATTATATGAATTGTTTCTTTGATTTGCCCGTATTAATTGCTTGTATCTATTTGATATTTCTTTCTAGTAAAATGGTATTTAGTTATACATACCAGTACAATTCAAATGTACTGACGCCCCTTTTTGCCGGGGACGCTACATTCGTGTTATGATTGTAGGTGGCTCCATAGTGGACAGTGCCGACCGTGTGTAGCGGAGCGTTCTTCTACTCGAAGTCTCGGTGAGCCTCTTATTCTTCCATGGGGCTATATGGTGTATCTTTTGTTCTTACAACTTTTCAATTTTGAGGTATAGCCGGGGCCTTGTTGCCGGCATAGTTATGCTTTTCTGTTGTATCCTTAGAGGCTCCAATGACACTAGTGTGGGTTATGTACGGGATTTGGGGATTCCACTATATGTATATGTTGTAATCCTAAACTTGTGATCTCCTTAAGCCGTAACTCTAATAGAATCCATAAAGCTAGCTTATGATCGGTAAATTTTTATGATATGAAATAAACCAGTAATGTGGTATACACCGTGTATTATCATCCAAATTAATCAAAGGCATGAGTTCCACATTCATATTGAGTTGGGGGTAGAAAGTGTTCGGTAAGGCTTGCTCAGTCGGGTTCACTTGATTAAGCGCCGGTCGTGCCTCCCAAGGTTGGGGCGTGACAATCTTGGTATCAGAGCCTAAGGTTTTGAAAGTGTCCTAGGATGTCTTGGAGCCATGTCTATTAGAGTCCTTCTTATTGGTGTGAAGTAGACCACATCTATAAGTTGGAGGCTACTTGGGCATTTAGGAATAACACCCTTCTTTGATACTCTGGATCATGCGGTGAAATTGTTTACTTCCTAATCGTTGTGTTGTTCAACATTTCAGTAAATGGCACCTAAGAAGAAGGAAAGAACTGGCCAAGAAGCCAATGCCACCCCAGGAGTAGTTGATGAGTCACTGATTGATGTTGCGGGTGAGGGTAGCCGCCCTGCTATTACCCTGCCGGATCCTCCTGTTCCACAACAAATTACCTCAGTCCCTACAACTACGGAGGGTACCACTATACCTCCTGTTGATGCTCCTATCCCGCCTCCAGTCCCAGCTTCTGGTTCTAGCATTTCTGATGGGGATCTTAGGGGAGCTATTCAAATGTTGGCTCAGTTGGTGGCCTCTCAGGCCCAAAGGTCAAATATTGCACCCAGTTCATCCAGCCAGCCAGGGGATTCTACTATTTCCAGGGTAAACAGATTTATTCAGTTAGACCCCCCGGCATTCACATGTGCCAATTTAGAAGAAGACCCTCAGGACTTTATTGATGAGATGCACAAGACCCTCAGAGTGATGCGAGCGACTGAGACAGAGGGAGTAGAGTTGGCTGCCTACCGTCTGAAAGGGGTGGCCTATTCATGGTTTGAGTTATGGGAGGACTCCTGAGAGGAGGGCGCCCTCCGGCGAGGTGGAATGAGTTTGCCGATGCTTTTATTGATCATTTCTTGCCCGCTGAGACAAGGGCAGCCCGGGCAGCAGAATTTGAAAATCTGAGGCAAGGTGACAGAAGTGTATGGGAGTACCACATGGAGTTTGCCCGCTTGTCCAAGTATGCTATTCACATGTTGCCCACCATGGAGGCAAGAGTGCGCCGGTTTGTTCAGGGTCTTAATCATTTGACTATTAATGAGGCTTCTACAGCAGCATTGAATTTTGACATGAACTACGGGTGGATGGTAGCCTTTGCTCAGGCTACAGAGGATCGGAAGTTAAAAAACAAAATGACGAGAGAAAACAACAGCAAGGCCCGGTCTACGGGCAACATGGGAGAGTCCCTAGGTAGGGGAAGATCAACTTTTAGGGGAAGATCATCAGGACCTTCCCAGTCTGTTGCACATTCTTCAGCCAGTGCACCGCCATTAGGGCCCAACCCGCATCAGTGTAGTCGTTTTAAGCCCGATCAGGGCAACAGGGGATTCCGCCAGCAAGGTCGATTAGGGGAGAGTTCTCAGCAGCAGGAGAGATCCCCATGTTCCAAGTGTGGGAAAATGCAGTCGGGGGTCTGCTACACGGAGTTACCTATATGTTATGGATGTGAGATGAGGGGCCATATTCAGAGACACTGTCGTGCGTCTCGCTAGGTAATAGAAAGGGGCACAGCTCAGCCCTCCAGTCCAGCAGCTGCCACATCTTCAGCCCCCTCTCTAGCTCGAGGTGCCGCTGCACCTGAAGAGCATGGTGCAACTAGGGGTGGTACCCAGGGTTCGGGAGGTCCCAGCCGATTCTATGCTATGAGTGGCCGTCAGTCTGCAGAGGCTTCTCCAGATGTTGTTATAGGTATTCTGACTGTCCAATCTCATGATGTGTATGCGCTTATTGACCCTGGTTCCACTTTATCCTATATTACCCCATTTGTTGCTATGAGATTTGGGTTGGAATCAGAGCAGTTCCATGAGCCATTATCAGTATCTACCCCAGTCGGTGAGTCAATTTTAGCCGCTCGAGTTTACAGGGGTTGTATTGTTACGGTGTGTGGTAGGGATACTATGGCCGATCTTATCGATTTGGGAATGGTGGATTTTGACGTAATAATGGGAATGGATTGGCTTTACTCATGCTTTTCCAAACTTGATTGTAGGACTAGAACTATCAGGCTCGAATTTCCTAATGAGCCCATCTTTGAATGGAGGGAAGATAAAGTAGTGCCTCGAGGTCTGTTTATTTCCTACCTTAAGGCCGCGAAAATGATCAAGAAGGGGTGTATCTATCATCTAGTTTGATTTGCAGACACCAATGCCGAGGCACCTAGCCTTGATTCTGTACCAGTTGTGAATGAATTTCCGAATGTCTTTCCAGACGAGCTCCCTTGGATTCCACCAAATAGGGAAATTGATTTTGGGATCGATGTGATGCCAGGCACGCAACCTATATTAATTCCACCTTACAGGATAGCACCGACAGAATTGAAAGAACTAAAGGAGAAATTGAAGGATTTGTTGGAAAAAGGTTTCATACGGCCAAATGTGTGGCCATGGGGCGCGCCAGTCTTGTTCGTAAGAAAGAAGGATGGATCGCTGCGGATGTGTATTGACTACCGGCAACTTAACAAAGTCACAATAAAAAACAAATATCCCTTGCCAAGAATAGATGACTTGTTCGATCAATTGCAAGGCGCTGCATGTTTCTCAAAGATTGACTTGCGGTCCGGGTATCACCAGTTGAAGATACGGGAGCGGGATATTCCAAAAACAGCTTTCAGAACCCGGTATGGGCACTTCGAATTTATGGTAATGTCTTTTGGGCTAACAAATGCCCCTGCAGCTTTCATGGACCTTATGAATCGAGTCTTCAAGCCCTTCCTAGACTCCTTTGTGATAGTGTTCATTGACGACATTCTAGTATATTCCCAAAGTCGGGAGTACCATGCTGGCCATCTCAGGGCAGTATTGCAGACTCTTTAGCAGCATCAATTATATGCAAAATTTTCAAAATGTGAATTCTGGCTTGAATCTGTCACGTTCTTGGGTCGTGTTGTTTCCATGGAAGGAGTCATGGTTGACCCTCAGAAGGTTGTGGCAATGAAGAATTGGCCTAGACCTACCACTCCAATCGAGATTCGCAGTTTCTTGGGATTAGCTGGGTACTATAGGAGGCTTGTGGAGGGGTTTTCTACTCTTGCCTCTCCTTTGACAAAATTGACGCAGAAAGCAGTTAAATTCCAATGGTCTGATTCTTGTGAAAATATTTTCCAAGAATTCAAATCAAGGTTAACAACAGCACCGGTGTTAGACCTACCAGAGGGTACCGAGGGATTTATGGTGTATTGCGATGCTTCAAGAGTCGAGTTGGGGTGTGTGTTGATGCAGCGAGGCAAGGTGATAGCCTACACCTCTAGGCAGCTCAAGAATCATGAGAAGAACTATCCAACGCATGACTTAGAGCTAGCAGCTGTGGTATTTGCACTAAAGATCTGGCGGCATTATTTGTATGGGGTCCATGTGGACATATTTACAGATCATAAGAGCCTTCAATATATCTTCAAGCAGAAGGAGTTGAACCTGAGGCAAAGAAGGTGGCTAGAGTTACTCAAAAACTACGATATGGACATTCTTTACCAGCCGGGAAAGGAAAATGTTGTAGCAGAGGCACTTAATCGAAAATCTATGGGGAGTTTGGCTCATTTGGAGGCCTATCAGAGGCCGTTAGCTAGGTAAGTTCACTGGCTAGCTGATTTCGGAGTTCGTATGGCGGACTCTGATGAAGGAAAGGTGATTATTCAGAATAGGGCTGGATCATCGCTTGTGGTAGAGGTAAAAGAAAAGCAATTCAATAATCCATTGTTAGCACAACTGAGAGAAGGGATTCATAATCATAATACCATAGCTTTCTCCTAGGGCATGAATGATGGCACCCTGCGGTACCAAGACTGCCTGTGCGTTCCTGATATCGACAGTCTTTGAGAAAGGATCATGGAAGAAGCTCACACATCTAGGCATTCCATGCACCCAGGTTCTACGAAGATGTATCATGATCTCAAGGAAATTTATTGGTGGAACAACATGAAGAGGGATATGGCAGAATTTGTGGCAAAATGTCCGAATTGTTAACAGGTGAAGGCCGAACATCAATGGCCCGATGGATTGACGCAATGCATAGAAATTCCAATGTGGAAGTGGGAGATGATTAACATGGACTTTGTGGTAGGGTTACCACGCACTACACGCAAGTTCGACTCAATTTGGGTGATCGTGGATCGACTCACGAAATCAGCGCACTTCTTGCCAGTTAAATCTACCTACACAGCGAAACAATATGCTTAGTTATATATCAAAGAAATAGTCAAGTTTCATGGCACTCCAGTCTCAATCATTTCAGATCGAGGGGCTCAATTCACAGCTAACTTTTGGAAGAAATTTCAGCAAGGCCTGGGTACGCAAGTAAACCTTAGCACAGCTTTTCATCCACAAACCGATGGGCAAGCAGAACGGACTATTTAGAAGCTTGAGGACATGTTGCGTGCTTATACTATTGACTTCAAGGGGAGTTGGGATGACCATTTGCCACTCATAGAATTTGCTTACAATAACAGCTTTCACGCGAGTATTCAAATGGCACCGTTCGAAGCACTGTACGGTAGGAGATGTAGGTCTCCCATCGGGTGGTTCGAGGTTGGAGAAGCGGAATTGATAGGGCCGAACCTCGTGCACCAGGCCATGGAGAAAGTCTAGCTTATTAAAGAAAGGTTGAAAAGTGCTCAAAGTCGCCAAAAATCCTACTCGGATTCTTGAAAGTTTCCCCTATGAAGGGTATCATGCGATTCGGAAAGAAAGGAAAATTAAGCCCAAGGTATGTCGGGCCATACAAAATAATTCAGAAAGTTGGTCAGGTGGCATACAAGCTCGAGCTGCCGCCCGAGATGTCATTGGTACACCCGGTTTTCCATGTGTCTATGTTAAGGAAGGTGGTAGGGGATCCATCCTCCATTGTGCCGGTAGAGACTATTGAAGTAAATGAAGAGCTATCCTACGAAGAGGTCCCAGTTGCCATCCTTGATAGGCAAGTTCGAAAACTGAGGAATAAGGAAATTGCATCCGTGAAAGTATTATGGCGGAATCAGCACGTTGAGGAAGCTACTTGGGAAGCTGAGGAAGAAATGAAAAAGAAGTATCCACGCTTGCTTGAATGATCATCTAATAACTTTTATGCGTTTAGCTCCTTCGAAATCGATTCATTTGGCTAGATTTATGTAAAATCGTCCTCTTTTGGTAATATGTTTGCCTATATGGCCATTGTTGATATTGTGCTAGTTATACTATGCTTACAAATATGCTTATGCTGTAATGGTATGTTTCTGGGGCTTTCTGACAGGTGGGTAAGGCCTAGATATAAAGGAAACTTTGGCGAAATTTTCAAAAATCTAGGGAGTTAGCTAAATTGGGAGACTGTCAACCAGTTTTGGGTTGTAAAGAGAAGAAGATTGCACTAACACATGTTAATAAGTGAACCTTGATCCTCATTCGAGCACGAATGATCTTAAGTGGGGCATGATGTATGGCCCCATGAAATCCTTACTCGAAAACCCGGATTCCGTGGTGCCAAGTTAGGGACATGTGTTAGAAATTAGTAAACGGCGCGGACCTTTTTGGATTAAATAGTGCATTAAAAAGTCAATAATAAGTTTCCAGAAAGATGCAAGAAATGCGGTCCAGAATGCGGTCGCACAATAGAAATGCGGACTGCATATCTGCCGCAGAGTGAGTCAGAGTGTTGGTTAAAATTGAAGTCAGCTATGCGGTCTAAATGCGGTTGCACAATCAAAATGCGGACCGCATAGTCGTCGCACTTTCTCCTTTGAATTTTGTGAGTGTCAGTTCTGCAATGCACTTTGCGATTGCAGAACGTGAATGCGGACCGCATTATTATCGCAGACTGAGTCAGAACGTATGGTTTCTAGGGGGCATTTTGCGGTCCATTACGCGGACCGCATGTTCATTCGGCGTTCGCATATTTACTCGGGGCTCCAATTTTCTAAATTTTAACCCGACCTCCCTATCGATATAATCGACATTATAACTCATTTTAAGGATGTTTTCTGAGATTTTTTGAGAGAGAGAGAGAGGGCCTCAAAGGGGGAAAGTATCACCCATCAAATTATCTTTGATCCTTGCTAAGACATTGAAGAAAATCAAGAGAAGACACCTAAGTTCTCATTCCCAAGAGGTAAGATTCATAACCATAGCTCCTATTTCTACACTTAGATACATGGGGCTAGTAGAAAAGTAATTCAATAATATAAGAATGATGTTCTCTACATGCATGTCAAACCATAGGATATTGGAAGGTAGAAAATTAAAAAGGAGGCAATTGGGGATACAAAATGGTAGAAATTCCTCACAAAAAGGGGCCTAAGATCACAATGCACCTTTAGTGTTTGATAATATGCTCAAACCAATCTAGAACTTCAGTTCGTCTCTAATTCTCAATTTAATTTAAAATTCTTGCTCAATAGATCGAAGTGTTGAGAGTTCCGGAAGTTTGTGAAAGACTAAGGAAAAGCTTTATTGAGGTATGTATGGGTAAAACCCCTTTTTATTAGAAATTGAGCTCTGTGGTCATTACGAAAGTATGGTAAGAGTTAAATTGGCTAGAGTATTGATTGTCATTACGCATTAACTGAATTGCATATAACTATACATATTCGGGAAGGATGTGCCTCAATGTGAATAATGCACAAATCTTGATAGTTAGAGAATGATGAAAAGTAGAATTATGTGTTGAATTACTTGGGCTATAAGCCGACATTGAAATAAAGAACTATTCATGCTAGCTATGTGCTCATTTACCTGTGATTCCTAACTTGAATTATCCTTGATATGTGTGGGATAGATATTTGAAGGTGTTGACTGAAGAGAATTGAGTAACACCTCCATTGAGGTGACCTAGCCAGTCGGGTCGTGATCAGACACCATGCCGCACACATGGTGGTAATGTATCGATATTGGATTGCGAATCAGGGAAATGAAATATTGATTGGGATTAATACCTCCAATGAGGTGACCTAGCCGATCGGGTCCTGACTGGACTCTGCTCGAGATGGCGGTGGTAATGAGAACAATGGTGAACACATGACAGAATTGCCCTAATCTGTGTTGTGGAAATTGTATGAAGAATTATATGAATTGTTTCTTTGATTTGCCCGCATTAATTGGTTGTATCTATTTGATAGTTCTTTCTAGTAAAATGGTATTTAGTTATACATACCAGTACAATTCAAATGTACTGACGCCCCTTTTTGGCGGGGGCGCTACATTCGTTTTATGATTGTAAGTGGCTCCACAGCGGACAATGCCGATCGTGTGTAGCGGAGCGTTCTTCTACTCGAAGTCTCGGTGAGCCCCTTATTCTTCCATGGGGCTATATGGTGTATATTTTGTTCTTACAGCTTTTCACTTTTAAGGTATAGCCGGGGCCTTGTTGCTGGCATAGTTATGCTTGTCTTTTGTATCCTTAGAGGCTCCAATGACACTAGTGTGGGTTATGTACGGGTTTCGGGGAGTCCACTATATGTATATGTTGTAATCCTAAACTTGTGATCTCCTTAAGCCGTAACTCTAATAGAATCCATAAAGCTAGCTTATGATCGGTAAATTTTTATGATATGTAATGAACCAGTAATGTGGTATACACCGTGTATTATCGTCCAAATTAATCAAAGGCATGACTTCCGCATTCATATTGAGTGGGGGTAGAAGGTGTTTGGTAAGGCTTGCTCAGTCGGGTTCACTTGATTGAGCGCCGGTCGCGCCTCCCAAGGTTGGGGTGTGACAGTGTTATCGCTCCGTTTTCCCCATTTCATACTTCTTAAGTTGGAAAAGTCAACCGGACATTGTATTATGAGTTAGAGGGCTCGGATGTGATTTCCGGCATTTCAGTTAGCTTCGGGAGGTTATTTGTGACTTAGGAGCGTGATCGGAAGTGATTTTGGAGGTCCGGTGTAGAATCAGGCTTGAATTGGTGAAGTTAGTATTTTGGCAAATTTCGGTTGATGGGTGAGATTTTGATCCGAGGGTCGAAGTGGAATTCCGATAGTTGCTGTAGCTTCGTTGGGTGATTTTGGATATGTGTGCAAATTTTCAGGTCATTCGAACTTCGATTGGTCGGGTTTTTGATCGAATGCGCATTTCAGAAGTTTTTAAGAAACTTAGGCTTGAATCCGATGTGAATGGATGGTTTTAGCGTTATTTGATGTGTTTTGATGATTGGAACAAGTTTGAATGATGTTATGGCTTATGTTGGTGCTTTTGGTTGAGGTCCAGAGGGCCCCGGGATGATTTCGGATGGCTAACGGTGAGTTTTGGGAATTTCATACAGTTGAAGGCATGTTATTTCTGGTATTTTTGCTTCTGCGTGTCTTGGACCGCAGATGCGGAGCCGCTTAAGCGGAGCTGTGATCGCAGAAGCGGCAAGGAGATGGAAGGCAGGTTCCGCAGAAGCGGAAGAGCGGACCGCAGAAGCGGTACCGCTGGTGCGAAAGTAGAACCGCAGAAGCGAATTTTTGAAAATTTAATGAAGACCGCAAAAGCGGAAATTTGGCCACAGAAGCGGTCCCGCATAAGCGGAAGCGGGACCGCAGAAGCAAAATATCGTTGTTGGCAGAATGGTTTATATCATTATTTCATCCGCGAGCTTATGTCATTTTTCCTCCATTGTGGAGCGATTTTGGGAGCTTTGGGCGAGAATTTTTGAGTGTTTTGACTGAGAATCAAATGGAGGTAAGTTCCTTGGCCTAATTATTTAATTTTATGGTATAATTAACATGGAAATTGGTTGAAATTTATTAAAAAGGGGTAAAGCTAGGGCTTGCATTTTAATATTTCAAATAGGGATTTGATAGGTCATTTGAGCTCGGATTTGGGATTTCTTTGTATGTATGGACTCGTGGAAAGATGAGGAATCCGGTAATGTAAGTTTTGTAATTTTTTGAGAAGTGCGTCCGGGGCTCGAATTTTGCTTATTTCGAGATTTTTGCTATATTTTGATTGTTTTCGACTGGGTATTGTTCCCTTTGCATATTGTGACGTATTCGCTCTGATTTTGGTTAGATTCGATACGCGTGGAGGCCGATTTGAGGGGCAAGGCATCGCGAGCGAGGGATTTCACTGGTTCGAGGTGAGTAATGAATGTAAATGATATCCCGAGGGTTTGAAACCCCGGATTTGCACATCGTAGTGCTATATTGAGGTGACCTGCACGCCGGATAGTGCGCGTGGGGTAGAGCACTATTAGGGATTGCGACTTGGTCTGTCTCAGTTGTTGACTTTACCGCGTATTTGACTATGACATGTTGGTTTTTCACTATGACTTGGGCTTATTGCCATATTTAGGGCTTATTTCCAACTGTTTGAACTTCTTGTGAGCTATCATCATTGTTTTATTTGAAATATTATTTGAACTCAGTCAATTTGAATTACACTGTTTCATGAACTCAGCTATATTTTTACTCAACCTTGAGTTTTAACTGATATTTGAACTATTGTTTGAGCTGAGCATTTTCGTTTTCATTGATGCCCGAGGGGCTTATGATTATTTTGGACTGATTGAGGCCGAGGGCCATGATTGAGGATCCTCGAGTGATGTGAGGAGGCTTTCAGGCCTCGAGTGATTGGTGAGGAGGCTTTCAGGCCTCGAATGATTGGTGAGGAGGCTTTCAGGCCTCGCATTGATATTGTTCAGGCTTTCAGGCCTTATTGATAGCGCTTGGGTTGTAGGAGCCCCTTCGGAGTCTGCACACCCACAGTGAGCGCGGGTACCCATATGAGTGAGAGTGAGCCCGAGTGGCTGATGTTGTACTGTGTGACTGATACTGAGCCCGAGGGGCTGATACTGATCTGAGTGATGTGACATTGTGCCCGTGGGGCTGATACTATTCTAAGCATTTGATATTGAGCCCGAGGGGCTATTACTGATTTGAGCTGTGCCCGAGGGGCGAACTTTTATGTGCTCATCTTGCATGCTTATTTGCCTTCTTAGCTATTATACTGTAGTATTTATGCCCGAGGGGTAGATTTTCTGTGCCTATCAGCACTAACTGTTTGAAATCATTTTTGTAATTATTGAAAAGACCGTTTTCAAAAGGGATTTGAACTGAGCCAAGGCATTTCTAAAGATATCACATATTTCACTATCTTTCTTAGAAAATTTTACCCGGCTTCTATATAGCATGTTGGTTGCTTTACGTGATTTCTTACTGCTCAGTTGTAATTTACTCTTATTACTCACTAAGTTGGAGTACTCACTTTACTCCCTGCACCCCGCATGCAGTTGCAGGTATTGTTCACCCGATAGCGGGTTATTAGCTTATTGAAGGTATTACTATTGTAGCAGAGCAAGGTGACCGCCAGCGTTCACGACACCGGACTTCATCTTTTGAACTCCAGTTTTTATTTTATATATACTATTGGCCCTGTAGTGGTGTTCAGTCTTCTTTAGATGCTCGTGACTTGTGACACCCCGGTCGGGTTGTGTTGGGTTGTAATTGCTAGTTTTTAATGCCATTAAGTGGTATTTTCTATTCATTATGTTTAATGACTGTTAAATAGACGGCGCCATCACGATGGGGTTCAAAAATTGGGTTGTGACATTCATAAATCTTGAATCGGGGTGTAATCCATGGTTTTAGCGTTTTTTGTTATGATTTAAGGCCTCGAGCAAGTGCGTAATGTATTTTGGGACTGGTTAGGGTCTCGAGTGGATTCCGGGTGGCTAACGGATCAGATTTGGAGTTTGAGGAAGAGCTAGAGCTGTTGCTTTTGGTATTTCCACTTCTGCGTATTTGGGACCGCAAAAGCGGCCCTGCAGAGGCGAGAATTTAACCGCAGAAGCGGTTGTGACCAAAATAAAGAGGACCGCAGATATGGTCGAGTAGCCGCAGAAGCGGTATCGCACTTGTGATCGAAGCATCGCAGAAGTGAGACAGGAGGGCTTGTGAAGGAGCCGTAGAAGCGGCCTTTAGACCGCATAAGCGGAACCACTGATGCGGTATTGTTTCTGAAGAAGCGAAAAGACCTAGAGGCATAAAGGTTAAATCGTGGGTTGAGTTCATTTCTCCCATTTCTTCATGGCTTGGGTGATTTTTGGGGAGCTTCAAGAGAGGATTTTTGTCGTCATGGTTAAGGTAAGTTATCCCCATCACTTTTGAGTTAAATACATTGATTATGTATTGATTTTAGCATGTAAATCTGTAGAAAATTGAGGGTTAGTGGAAGACCTAGAAAATTAGTGTTCTTGGATTTTGACCACGATTTTGAGTATGAAATTAAGAGAAAATTGTATATTTGAGTTCCTAAGGTCATGGGTAACATTTATCTTCGAGAAATTTCGGATTCCGGGCACATGGGCCCGAGGGCATTTTTGTTAACTTTTCGTTTGGGGTTAGGAATTATTATAAATTGGGTTGTAAAGTATAATTGAGCATATGTTAATGGATTTATATGATCATTGGCTAGTTTTGGAGCATTGTGCGTTGGTGCAAGTCTTCGAAAGAATGTAGAATGCCAGTTGTGGACCTTCGGAGCTAGCTGAGTCTCCTTTCTAATCTTATGAGGAGGAATTTACCACATAGGTGAAGTGATTGATTATGTGCTCCTATTTGTGGGGGCTAGTACGCACGAGGTGACAAAAATTCATGCGTAGCTACTACAATGCTATTATCCAGGTAGTTAAGACCATAAGCGTGTTATACTTGGATTAATTCTGAACCTATCGATGACTTGGATTGTCTAAATAACCTTTGATTTGTAAACAAATTTAAAAAGAGATTAAACATCATTTCCTGAATTGTTAAACAGAGAATTGGTTTTATTTGGATAATTATTCCCCGATAAAATTCTAATTGGCTATCTGAGAACTTATCTTACGTGTACCTGCGTTGAATGGATGATTCGCGAGCAGTGTAATTTTTTATTTTATGTTGACCGTGTCATATGGATGATTCGCGAGGGGGTAATAGATCACATTAAATTAATAAACGTATTTCTAAAATGACTTAAGCTTCATTTTCTCAAATTATTAAAGAGAATTGGCCATTCTTTGATAATTGCTCCATATTGACTTCTTGACTGATTGTCTGTCTGTGTGTGTTTATTTTGGAACAGGCCAAATGGCTCGGCATATTAATAGATGCATCTATAGGCGGGTCATTAACCCTCGGCAATTGCACATTTATTTCTGTTGGATCCGGCCGTCGCCTCGATATGATTTGCGCATGCTTGTGTTGCTGCCTAAACTTAATTAAGTTATTATTGCTCTTTTAAGGCTTAAAAATATTTGGATTATATTTAAAGAGAAATTCTGGAAATTTTTCCTATGAAATAATTACGTGTTTACTTGTTTCCTCTATCTGGATTAGAATCATAATTATAAAATAAATCCACTGTTTAAGGTATACATGTTGAGGATGAATCCTTATTGGACCATTAGAGAACGTCAAAGTTGACCATCTCGTCTCTACCCCTTCGGGATTAGGCGGGATACTCACTGAGTACATGTTGATTACGTACACATACTACACTTCTGTGCATTTTTTTGCACATGTATATATACCTCTAGCAGCATACTGGGCGTAGCAGCATGGATGACTCTGGGACTAGGTGAGCTGCATTGTTCGAGACGACCCGTAGCTAGTGTAGTTCGCTCCAGTATATTCTTATCATCATTTCCCTGTCCACTGTATCTCGGACATATATTGTATTTTATTTTTTTTCATATCGATAGTTGCTCATGCACTTGTAACACCGGGTTTCTGGGATGGTTTTGAAGTATTTTATTAACTGTTCAACATTTAAATTTGATTTGAAACTGTATCCTTTAAAATTTCTTAATAATGAAGGAAAATCCTGGATTTAAAAAGTGTTAAAATGATATAATTAAGTATTTGAGTTGGCTGGCCTGATGATGGTGTCCGGTGCCACTACGACCCTTAGTGGATTTTGGGTCATGACAGCATGGTATTAGAGCACTAGGTTCCCGTCGATCTCACGAGTCATGAGAAAGTCTAGTAGAGTCTCGCGGATCAGTACAAAGACATCTGTACTTATCCTCGGGAGGCTACAGGGCTGTTAGAAGTACTTCCCTTCTTGATTTCCTTTTCGTGCGGTTCGATTTCTTTGCGGCTTATGCTTTTGATTTCTTCCTACTCAATCTTATGCGAACGCTTGTTATAAATTGAAAATTGAAGGATTGTAATGGCACTACAAATGTGGTGCTGGATGATTTTCCCAGTATAGTTGATTGGACTATTATAGTCGCACTTTTGAGGGATATTCTATTATTTCAGCTTAGTAACAGAACTTATAAGAGCCTTGAGGCTAGGCACAGGTTGCCATAATGCTTATGAGCGATTATTCCGCAGTGTCGTTGTGATGGTAGGGTGTTTGCCCACGTGTCAGGGCAGTGAATGAATTGAAGGGAGGTTTACTTAGCATGTAATTAAGGGATTTAGTATTTTATTCCCAGCAGGGAAAAGTCAATCGAACTAAGGATGGTCAGGTGTGGGTTGGTGGAAGTAATGAAATGTGGTAAATGCAAACATGGTGGAGTTCTCCTCTCCATTGGGGTGTTGTCGTCCTAATTGTACGTACTAAGTTTGTCGATGTTATTATCTACTCCAATTCGCCTTTATGGCAGGATATTGTGAACTAGTATTGGAGTTACGACTATCAGATATCGCATGGTGCAGTGGTTTAAGATTGAATCAGAATTTCTAATGTTGACGGCTCAAGAAATATGTCCTTTAGAAAGGTTTAAAGTTAGCAGCAATGGTGGATTCAAGTGCCACGAAGATAGATATTATTTAAGGCAACAATTCAGCAGCAAAGTATGAGGAAGGACATGCGGGAAGTGGCAGTCGGTGCTTAAAATTTCTATAATGCCAAGTATGAGGAGCAAGGTCAAGTGACCGATTAAGGAGATGAGTTCCGCCAAAGTGGGAGAGTGGTGGGTCTTGCATATGGGCTTGGTAGTAGGAAGACTACGCGCCTTAAGGAGAGTTTGGATCGAATTGGGGGCTTTAATTGTTGGTGATAGAAGTCTGCGGGTATGATTTGAAGTATGGGCTATTATGCGGCTTAAGATTGATATGGCGGAAAGGAGCTGCTCGAAATGGTGGTGCAGCATAACCCTGAATTTGGAAAGATGTTGCCGCACATTTAATTGATTTCCGCGATGGGCGAATGGACTTGTGCAATTGGAAGGTGAGCTCGAACTCAGGATGGGCTATCGGTGTCGTAGTGAATGTACCCCGTGCAGCAGCGTGGGAAGATATCGGGAGGTGATTCCCCGTGAGCAAGTTAGCGGTCACGTGGTTGGCGAAGCTTCTTCAAAGAATTATATTGGTTATTCACAAAGGGATCAGTCGTGCGAATGTGGTTGATGATTCAGAATATGAAAGATGGGGATTTACAGGGAGATTTCGAGAAATTTTGATAACTTATGGCGTGAGGTTATGCCAATAAGAGGTGAAAAGGTTGGGCGAACTCAAGAATGATGAAATGATGGCTTCAAGCTAAGTGGGAGAGTACCACCGCTCATGATTGGGCTATATGATTAACTATTTGCGTGATTTCTGGTTATTAGCATATTGATGGATTAATTTAGCTACGAGAAAGGACCATAAGTAGTAAATTGAGCAGAGGAATTATTAAGGATGTGCTATGGTTAGCCTTATGGGCTCATGTTCGAACTTGGCAAAAGATTCAGAATTTATCCCTTGTATAGAAACGGGTTTAAAGAGGAGTGGTTCTGCCATGTGCTTCGTTGAGAGGGCATTAATGTGCTAGAAGAATCATGGAGTTAATTATATTCGGGACCAAGTCAGAGTAGGTGGCTCTCAGTAACGGTCCTAGTGAATTCAAGAGGTAAAGTGTGGTGCCGAATGATGTCGAGCTTGTAGGTATAGTTAAGAATCAAGCTTTGTAGCAATTTATGAAAAGAGGCACAGAATATTCCGGGATGTTTGACTGGCGGTGTAGCATTTGGGTGTTATGAAATAGTTCGTAGGAATTGAGATAGCTTGGTCTCGTGATTCAAGGACACTCGGGGTGAGTGTAGATGGAGTATGTTATGTGTTAAATGGAGTTAGTCTTATTTTTAAGGCAAGCAAGGAGGAATTGGAAGAAGGTAAATTGATTAGCCATAGTTGAATTGGCATATTGGGGCCAGTGATCAGTTCGGTCCGCGAGATCAAGTTATGTGTATGATTTGTGGGGGTATGTGTCAGGCCTGTCGGCTGCCGTGATTGATGATTTATCAGGGACATTCTTCAGTTATGGCTTGTTAAGTGAAAGCGGATTCCGGAAGGGCTATGGTGTCTTGGACCACTACTTGCAGATTTGCATATTCTACGGTTATGGAAAATTACCAGTGTATTGCTATGATTCTCTTGAAGTGAGTTAAGTGCAAGGTTCTAATATGATGAAATATGAAAATATTAATGAATTCGGAGTTATGATGAAAATCGTATTCTATCGTATGTTGGCATGTTAGGTGTAGTGAGTAGCATGGAAATATGAAGTGAGGATCAAGGTTGCAGTTCAGTGTTGACAAGGATGTCACGGGCTCGGATGAGCAAGGAAAGGGTTGAACAATTAGAGTAAATTGGTATTATCCTCCGCATCACCTGAGATCTATATGTTATGGAAGAGGTTTTGCCTCCTGGTTAAGGATTCTGGATCACTTTTCAGTGTTAGTGCATTCGATGGTCTAGATGTGCGGACCCGTTATTTATTTCGGACGATTGTGGGGGCGTGTCCCACGGGAAGATTTTATAAGTGTGACATGTAGTCACTTGATTAGCTAAAGATTTAAACCAAGTATGAGGATTGTGGTAATATCATTAATTTGAGAATTTATGCCTGAAGGGCACTTTGTATATTGGGTTATGAAGTGAGGAGGTTGCTTCGGCTATGATGGTTAGCCTTATGTGATATGAGGCAAAACAGAGTTACTACGGACCTTTGAAAGGTCATTTTCCAAGTTGGTGTAATCAGAAATCGACTTGAGATCGGTGGATTGATTTATTTGTGAACATGGCTTTATATCAGGCCAGTTGTGTTCATTTCAACGACCGTTCCCTATGGAGGAATAGTCGAGGTGTTATTTTATCATCAGCTATTCCAGGTAATGATGTATTGTGCCGTCTGAGTTGTGAGACGGCTTAGTAAATTATTCTATGTTGAGGTTCCGCGTTGTGATGATGTTATGTGAGCAGGATGGCTCTTGATATTCAGATCTTGTATCGCACCTCAGTTGTGCTTGAGTTTTGTAGCCTACGGCGCTATGTGTTTTCTCAGTGATGCTATTATGCACTTGGCGTGCTTACGATCGAAATTTGATATTTTTATTATAATGAGCAGATTCAGCTCGAAGTGCAATCTCCTTATGTGAGATCTGTATATGGATCAGGTGGCACGCCGCCATGGGTATGTTATTTTGGATCGGGTTGTGTGCCGCAACAGTGTGATGTCGAGTCTAGTTTTCTACATGCTATTTCTTCGTGTGTTTCGCTTCCTATATTCTAAGGAAATTCAGTATTAGTGTGGGGGTTAGGTAATTCCTTCCAGAGTTCGATTTCCTATTTGGGTTGTGTTCGGATTGGTGGCCTACTGGCACATCGTGGCGTCATATGAGACTTGTGATCGCATTCAAAGTGGCTTATTTATTGAGCAATTTGTACTGGGCAAGATGAGATTGTAGGATTTAGGATTAGTGCAATCTGATTATATGAAGTATATTAAGGAGGGAAAATCATTATTTGTTTCAGAATGTGGTAATGTTTCTTATCAGAAGTATAGACTCGATGATTGGTTGACTCGGCAGTTGATTACGAATTTTGGAATCTCATCCGTTGTGGCAGTGTTGTAATAGTTAGAGTAAGACCTATGTAGGTCATGAGGTTCAATGGGAGCATCAGATTCGTGGAATTTTGATTAATTCAAACAGAAATGTTATTGCGGTCCTATGAGTAAAGTGATGCAAAGTGTGAATTCAGCAGAGTTATGCAGTCATGTTTGAGTACAGCGTACAGTGATTGATACGGTGATCGTATGTTGGAAACAGGCCTGTCATAGAATTCTGGATATTGGAATTGGGCTCTAAGGCTTAATTGATTGAATAAAAGGGAGTGTCTTCAGAACTTATCAAGCTAATGTGCTCAACTGAGTTGTGATAGCACGGGAAGGTGCATGAGGTTCTAAATAGTGATTTCAGACTACTCCAGTGTAGTTCTCAGCACGTTCGAGGACGAACATATGTTTAAGTGGGAGAGAATGTAACGGCCCGACCGGTCGTTTTGAGCCCTAGCACGTCGATCATCAGTCTGAGGCCATGAGTAGATTCATTTCAGGTATTGTGACTTGTTCGCGTGGTCGAAATTTAAATTCAGGAATATCGGAGTTAAATTTAAACAAAAATTCTCATTTGAGCAGCCTAAAGTTGAAACAATGAACTAGGATTGGATCTTTGGTAAACGGCCTCGGAATCGGGATCTGATGGTTCCAGCAGGTTCGTATGATGACCCGGGAGCGTTTTGGCACCTATTGCGGAAGTTAGCATTTTGGAAGAAATTTCTTATGTTTGGCTTGGAGTGCATTTCAACATTATCAATGTCCTTTTGGGATTCCGAGATTGGGAGTAGCTCCGTATGGTGATTCTAGAGTTGGGAGCGTGATCGGAAGTGAATTCGGAGGTCCGTAGGTCATTTTGAAGCCACTTGGCTAAAGATAGAAATTTGAAGGTTTTTAGGAAGTTTGACCGGAGGTTGTCTTTTTGATATCGGGGTCGGAATCCAGTTTCGGAAGTTGGAGTAGGTCTACAATGTCAAATGTGACTTGTGTACAAAATTTGAAGTCAATCGGACGTGATTTGATCGGTTTAAACATCGAAAATAGAAGTTGGAAAGCTCAAAGTTCATAAAGCTTAAATCGGGGTGTAATTCATGGTTTTAGCGTTGTTTTTTATGATTTGAGGCCTCGAGCAAGTCCATAATGTGTTTTGGGACTGGTTGGTATGATTGCTTGGGGTCTCGGGGGCCTCGGGTGGATTCTGGGTGGCTAACAGATCGGATTTGGAGTTTGAGGAAGAGCTGGAGCAGCTGCTTCTAGTATTTCTGCTTCTGCGGATTTGGGACCGCAGAAGCAGCCCCGCAGAGGCGAGAATTTAACCGCAGAAGCAGTTGGGACCAAAATGAAGAGGATCGCAGATGCGGTCGAGTAGCCACAGAAGCGGTACCGCATCTGCAGTCGAAGCATCGCAGAAGCAAGAAAGGGGGGCTTGTGAAGGAGCTGCAGAACCGACCTTTAGACCGCATAAGTGGAACTGCTGATGCGGTATAGTTTCTGCAGAAGCGAAAATACCTGGAGGTAGAAAGGTTCATTTAAATCTTGGGTTGAGTTCATTTCTCTCATTTCTTCATGGCTTGGGCAATTTTTGGGGAGCTTCAAGAAAGGATTTTTGTTGTAATGGTTAAGGTAAGTTATCCCCATCACTTTTGAGTTAAATACATTGATTACGTATGGATTTTAGCGTGTAAATGGGTAGAATATTGAGGGTTAGAGGAAGACCTAGAAAATTAGTGTTCTTAGATTTCGACCACGGTTTTGAGTATGAAATTAAGAGAAAATTGTATATTTGAGTTCCTAAGGTCACGGGTAACCTTTATCTTCGAGAAATTTCGGATTCCGGGCACGTGGGCCTGAGGGCATTTTTGTCAACTTTTTGTTCGGGGTTAGGAATAGTTATAAATTGGGTTGTAAAGTATAATTGAGCATATATTAATGGATTTATATGATCGTTGGCTAGTTTTGGAGCATTGTGCGATGGTGCAAGTCTTCGGAGGAATGTAGAATGCCGGTTGTGGATCTTCGGAGCGAGGTGAGTCTCCTTTCTAATCTTGTGAGGGGGAATTTACTCCATAGGTAAAGTGATTCATTATGTGCTCCTATTTGTGGGGGATACGTATGCACGAGGTGATGAGAGTCTATGCGTAGCTACTATTATGCTATTGTCCGGGTAGTTAGGACCCATTAGTATGTTATACTTGGATTAATTATGAACCAATCGATGACTTGGATTGTTTAAATCACCTTTGATTAGTAAATGAATTTAAAAAGAGATTAAACATAATTTCCTGAATTGTTAAACGGAGAATTGGTTTTATTTGGATTATTATTCCCCGATAAAATTCAAATTGGCTATCTGAGCATGTATCTTATGTGTACCTGCGCCGCATGGATGATTCGCGAGCAGTGTGATTGTTTATTTTATGTTGACCGTGTTACATGGATGATTCGCGAGCGGGGTAATAGATCATATTAAATTAATAAACGGATTTCTAAAATGACTTAAGCTTCTTTTTCCCAAATTATTAAAGAGAATTGGCCTTTCTTGGATAATTGGTCCATGTTGACTTCTTGAATGATTGTCTGTCTGTGTGTGTTTATTTTGGAACCGGCTAAACGCCTCAGCAGATTAATAGATGCATCTATAGGCGCGTCGTCGACCCTCGTCAAGTGCACATTTATTTCTATTGGATCGGGCAATCGCCTCGGTATGATTTGCACATGCTTGTGTTGTTGCCTGAACTTAATTAAGTTATTATTGCCCTTTTGTGGCTTAAAAATATTTGGATTATATTTAAAGAGAAATTTTGGAAAGTTTTCCTATGAAATAATTACGTGTTTACTTGTTTCCTCAATCAAGATTAGAATCATGTTTATAAAATAAATCCACTGTTTAATGTATAAATGTTAATGATGAATCCTTATTGGACCATTAGAGATCGTCAAAGTTGACCATCCCGTCTCTACCCCTTCGGGATTAAGTGGGATACTCACTGAAAAAACGTTGATTACGTACTGATACTACACTTCTGTGCATTTTTGTTGCACAGGTATATATACCTCTAGCAGCCTACTGGGCATAGCAACATGGATGACTCTGGGACTAGGTGAGCTGCATTGTTCGAGACGACCTGCAGCTGGTGTAGTTCCCTCCAGTATTTTCTTATTATCATTTCCCTGTCCACTATATCTCAAACATATGTTGTATTTTATTTTTTTCATATCGATAGTTGCTCATGCACTTGTGACACCGGGTTTCTGGGATGGTTTTGAAGTATTGTATTAACTGTTCAGCATTTAAATTTGGTTTGAAACTGTATCCTTTAAAATTTCTTAATAATTAAGGAAAAATCCTAGATTTCAAAAGTGTTAAAATGAGATAATTAAGTATTTGAGTTGGCTGGCCTGACGGCGGTATCCGGCGCTACCACGACCCTTAGTGGATTTTGGGTCATGACAATTGGAATGACGAAGGCATTTTGTTCTGCTATCTAAACACTTTATCCTTTGTTACCCCTTTTGAGCCTTATTTATTTCCTTTCATACCCCTCTTTTGGAATCAGTAGCAAAGTTCGGAAACGCAAGCGCAAAAGATAAGTAAAGGAAAAGAGAGAAAAAAAGAAAAAAAAGGAAAAAAAAAACAAAAAAACAACAAAAAGAGAAAAGGAATAAAGAAAAGAAAAGAAGAGAAAGAGGAAGAATAAGAAAAGAGAAATCACAACAACAAAGTAATTTGTATGACATGAACTACTTTCGACCTGATTCCTTTTAAGGATATGTAGGCAACATCACAGTTCGGTCCCATCAAAGTAAAAATCAAAAAGTTCCGAAGCAAAGAAGCTGGGGCAAAAGTTGTGATTGTTGTAAGAAATTTTATTTTGAAAGTTGTAATTTTGAACCCATTTGAATTGTTTTGAGCCTATGATACCCTTTCTTTCTAACACTATAAGAAAAGCCCACGTTACAATCCAAAGAAAGACCTTCTGATCAGTATTCGAGAGATGCCAAGTCGAGAAAGTAGAGGTGATTCATGTTAGGGGCAACAGTCCGGTGCAAGCAGGGAAAATGAAAATGAGAGAGTATTGTTGATGAAAGCCCTCACGGGTACCGCAAGGTGATAGAAGCTGAGAGAAACCAAAAATGAGAGAGTCTTATTGGTAAAAACGTTCACAGGCACCATAAGGCGATAGTGAGTTGAGAGAAAGACCAAAATGAGAGAGGCTTGATGGTCAAAACCCTTCAGCCACTACGAGTTGAATAACGAGTGTGAATCAGATTGGATAAATGGAGCATTGAAGCCCAGTTTCACGGCAAAAAGGTACAACAAGAGCTCAATATCATATTTTCTTAACAGAATAGGCTGTAGGTGCATGTCATGGTAATTAGAGTTGGTATCCACATCCGATAGGTTTCTGCTTTGTAGTTTTCTTGTTAGGAATCATCTCTTTCCATTGTCCCTTACTCTGTTCCTTTTGTCTTGTTTACTTCCTCTTCTTGAGTCTGCTTGGTCAGAACAAGTGAGAAATGGCTTCAAAATTTGCCACCAGCTATCCAATTACACAAAACGGGATCTGCTTAGCACATCAAAGCGTCATAAGCCCGGAAAGAACAACAAGCGCACCGAGCTGGTAACAATCAACATGCTTTGGGATTCGTGTGAAATACAAAGGATTGGTATATATCAGTTCACGGACAATGTAACAGAAGGAGGGCTAGGGTGAATGGATCAGAGGTATTTTTTGTTGTAAGATTGACAAAAGGGTGGTAAACCAGTGACAAGCAAGATCCTCCAAGAATAAATCGATGTTATCATGGCTAGCAGTGGAGCAACAGTCCTTAAGTCCAGGGCCAGTGGTTTAAGTTAAAAAGGAACAACATATGCACCGAGTGGTGGCATTTGACGTTCTTTTGAGATTCATGTGAAACACAAAAGTTTGGTAAATGTTGGTTTATGAGCAATGCAACAGATAGTTGATATTGGGTTTGAAAGGAAAAGAGGTACTTTCTGTGATAATACTGACAAAGAAAGTGGTTAACCAATAAAAAGCAAGATCTTCCAAGCAGAAATCAAAGTTACCATGGCATATGATGGAGTAATAGAGCTCAAGGCCAAGGCTAGTGGTTTGAGTCAAGAAATAATAGCATACACATTGAGGGGGTGGCAATTGACATGCTTTGGGGTTCATGTGAGATACAAAGGTTGGTAAATGTCAGTTCATGAGCAATGCAATAGATATGGGGTATTGGGTCTGAATGGAGAAGAGGTATTTTCTGTGTTAAGGGTAACAAAGAAAGTGGTTAGTCAATAAACAAGCAAGGTCTTTGAGTGGGAATCAGTTATCGTGGTAAGTAAAGGAACAATAGACCTCAAGGCTAGAGCCAGTGGTTTAAGTCAAGAAAGAACAACATACGCAATGACTGGGTGGAAATTATCGTGCTTTGAGATTCAAGTGAAATACAAGGGCTTGGTAAAATGTCAGGTCATGAGCAATACCAATAGATAGGGCGCATTGGGTCTAAACGGAGAAGAGGTATTCTCTGTGATAAAGATGACAAAGAAAGTGGTTAGTCAATAAACTAGCATGGTCCTCGAGTGGAAATCAAAGCGATTATGGGAAGTGAAGGAGAAATCACCCTAAAGTCAAGGCCACAAAATAACCACCATATTTTTAAATTGACAAAAATTTTCTTTGATTGAAACATGGGCAGAAAATTTTGTTTGTTTCGAAGAAACCCTCTGTAGGGGAAGAGCAAGCACCAGACATGGTCACGGTAAATTTTTAGGATCCTCTTGGAAAATTGGACCTAGTTTAAAATTCAAATCAATCATGAGTAGAATAATCTAGCATAAATGTACCCCAAAGGAATATAAGTTAGTTTCAAAGACTGCATGTTTAAAAAAGGATTCAATTAGGAGTTCTCAGAACTCTCCTGTAAAATGGGACCTAGTTTAAAATTCAAAATAATCATGAGTAGCATAATCTAGCATAAATGTACCCCAAAGGAATATAAGTCGGTTTGAAATATTGTAAGTTTAAAAAAGGGATTCAATTAGGAGTTTTCAGGACCTTCCTGAATAATGGGACCTAGCTTTAAGATTTTCATTAAATAACAAGATTTAGCGTAAGTTCTGTTGTAGGGTAGTATAGGTCAGCTGCAAAATTGTCTCTCTTAAGATAAGACTTGATTTTTGATATTTAGGACCATATTAGATAATGGTATGTAGTTTTAAGACCTTCTTAGATAACAAGATTTAGCGGAAGTCACACCTTTAAAAGATATAATTTAGAGTTACAACCATCATTTAATTAAGAGTTGTCAGGACCCCCTGGATAATGGGACATAACTTTCAAATTCTTACTAATATTGGGTAACATGAGTCAGTTTAACACTCATATATGTGCCCAGCTACCAAGCTGGGATAGAAAATCTTCTTTGTTTTGTCTATTTTTGTTGAAATCAGGCACCCACCCGGAGAACAGGGTGAAGTAGCAATTTTAGAATCTGTTCGAGTTCGCCAATCAGGCACCCACTTGGAGAATAAAGGAATACAGTTCAAATTTTGGTACCCACCTAGAGAACAAGGGAATACAATTCAAGTTTTGGTAATCAGGCACCCATCCGGAGAACAAGGGAATACAATTCAAGTTTTGGTAATCAGGCGCCCACCTGGAGAACAAGGGAATACAATTCATGTTTTGGTAATCAGGAGAACAAGGGAATACAATTCAAGTTTTTTGGTAATCAGGAACCCACCTGCAGAATAAGGGAATACAATTCAAGTTTTGGTAATTAGGCACCCACCCGGAAAATAAGGGAATACAATTCAAGTTTTGTTAATCAGGCACCCACCTGGAGAACAAGGGAATACAATTTAAGTTTTTGTCAATTAGGCACCCACCTGGAGAAAAAGGGAATACAGTTCAAGTTTTGGCAATCAGGCACCCACCTGGAGAACAAGGGAATACAGTTCAAGTTTTTGGTAATCAGGCACCCACCTGCAGAATAAGGGAATACATTCGAGTTTTGGTAATCAGGCGCCCACCTGGAGAACAAGGGAATAAAGTCAAATTTTTTGGTAATCAGGCACCCACCTGGAGAACAAGGGAATAAAGTCAAGATTTTTTGTAATCAGGCGCCCACTTGGAGAACAATGGATTAAAGTCATGTTTTTTGGTAATCAGGCGCCCACCTAGAGAACAAGGGAATACAATTCAAGTTATTGGCAATCAGGATCCCACCTGGAGAATAAGGGAATACAACTCAAGTTTTTGGCAATCTGGAGCCCGCCTGAAGAACAAGGGAATCCAACTCAAGTTTTTGGCAATCGGGAGCCCACCTTGAGAACAAGGGAATACAACTCAAGTTTTTGGCAGTCAGGCACCCACCTGGAGAACAAGGGAATACAATTCAAGTTTTTGGTAACCAGGCACCTGCCTGGAGAACAAAGGAAGACAGTTCAAGCCTTGGCCATCAAGTGCTACATAGAAAATAAGAGAATTGAATTCAGAATGCACTTCAAGTCAACAAAAAAAGAAGCTTGTGGCAAGAATGCGAGTCAATAGTCCGAGGTGATCAATAGAAGTTAGTCATAATCCAGAATAAAAAAAAAAGGGGAAGGCAAAAATGAATCCAAAATGCAGAAGTAGAGAAAGATGTGAACTGCTCAAGACATAGAGGTCACAAGCATTGCAAGTCCGGTCTTGATCCAAAAAGCTGGAGAGGAACGAGCTAGCACCTGCAGCTAACAAGCGTCAAGGTTCAAATCTGAAGTCTGCATGAAGAACCACTCAAGACTCAAGATAAAGCTTCAGAAGACTCATAGATAGGAATCTTGTAACTCGTAGTTGATAGGCTTAGCTAGTCTTTCTCATGTTTTGATTTTTGATGTAATAACAGGACCACAGATAGGAATCTCGGTGGAACGGCACCTCGACCGGTTCTCCATCTCGGTATACTCCATTACCTCACTCACCTCTGAATGGCGTTATTCCTTTATAGCCAAGGATATGTAGCCAGCTCAGATACCAGGGCTCGGTCACATTCTCCTTTTCTCTTAGTTTTAGTCTCTCCAAATAAGAGTCAGGTCAAAAAACCTATCTAGTCGTTCTTTGTCTGAAAATACTTCATATTTCCAGCCAAAGAGGGGCATCTGTAGACATGTGATTTTTGACACTCACCAAGATTTTTTATATTTTAGCATGTAAATATTTAATTAAGGCCTAATATAGGTATTTCAACTATTTTTGACTTCTTTACTTGATTTTCGTCATAAAAATGAAAAATTACAAAACAAATATACAAAATAGTACTTATTTTTATCTTTACATAATATTGAAAATACAAAAAATATATAATAGTTTCATGTTAGCTTTTTCATTGTGTAGTCGTTTTATCTTATTTTAAAAGGAGACAATTAAGGTCTTGGATCACAATTTTAAGAGTTTTAGAGACCAATTCTTGGCCCAATTCGAATTAGTCCATTAAGCCCAGGGAACCTTATAGACTCTTCTTTGTAACAAAAACAAATAAAAAAGACACTAAGGACTTAACACAAAAAGACATAGGGATTAATTGGCAAAATACATATAAAGTAATGCTGGAAATCTGAAAGAAAGAGGAGAAAATCAAGTGCAGCTTTTCAAAGGAGACAAAAAATTACTGCCTGGGCTGAAAAAAAAAACTGCGCCGTTTTCCATCGCAACGCAGACCCCCCCCCCCCATACGACTTTCATCATCTTCAGCAAATCGAAGAGCAACAGCTAAGTCCAAAAACGATCCCCAATCAATCTTCTTCTTAAGGGAACTAACAAAAATCCCTAAGCAACTAAAACAACAGCCGCTTCACCTGCTACACAGTAGTTAACAGAGCACACTCATACACATCTCCAAGGATTCAACACCCTTCTTCTTCATACACCAAAAACACAAAAAATAGACCCTTCAACCAAACCAGCCACATCTAGCAGGTTGTGCTTCGCGCCGCACCCCTGAATCGCTTGATTTCATTTTTGAAGTCGAGTACTCCTTTTAAATAGAAAGGGTTAAGCAGAAGCAGACTCGAGGTAGCCGTCGATTGGAGGTCTTACTCGTGCCGTGCGTATTCTGATTCGTGGTCTCGTTTGAAAATTCGATTGTTGCTGCTGTTTAAACTCAAGGGGTATTTATTTTGCTATTCAATTGTTAATGATGTTTCGGTGATGTTTGATGTCCGTTACCCTTGTTCAATTGTTTCTCTTTTCTTTCAGGTCTGTTTGAGTTGGATTTCGATTGAACTTTTAGTTATTATTAACTGGATCTGTGTTTCTGCATTAAATGAAAACTTTTGTTGTGATTGTTGTTTTGATTCTGAAGTGAAGTATTGATTCTCTATCAATACGTTTCACTGATGCATTAATTTGGTTCTCTAGTGGATTGTTGTGCTTTGTTCTGGAGACTAGGAGTTGAATTAGCAACATTTGATTGAGTATATGCATTATTGTACAAGGAACAAGCTGTACAAGTGAATCTTCTTCTCATACTAACAAGTTTTGATTATTTTTTTCCATCTTGTTGTAATTGTTATACATTACCTTGTCTATTTCATGCTATAATCAATATTGTATACATGCACGTATAAGGAGGATTCTTGGTTCTAATAAATCGCTTCTGTAATCGATCCACAGTTAAAAGTTCTGCAGTGTGTTATATTTCTTAGGAGGTGCTGAATGTAAAAGTACAACTTTAGATATGAGTATCTTTGATTCGTTTAGTTGAGTATATCAGAGGCGTTCTATATTAGGCAATACATAGTTTAGGGCCCTCCGAAATTTAGTTCAAGTTTCCTTTAAAAATTAGAATCGAGGTGTGACATGCCAAATAAAATTTCAAACTCATGGCCCTCATATAATTAATCTTGTTTATCCTTAGAAATCGAGGCGTGCCATTTAGCGAATTTTCATGGCCCTCACAAAGTTGCAAATGTGCAGTTGCTTTAGGCGCGTTATTTTATTAATTTACCTTCCTAAACTCGGGTGTGCATTTATGTGACCCAAATCCAAATCTCAACAATGTTTGATAAAATATGTTGAGTGTTGTGGGTGCATTTATGTGACAAGGTTCAAGACGTATTTTAACTGCTGTTGCAATTTTTCCTTAAAAATAATGAAAAGCGGTTATAAAGTTTAAAATTGCACAATAGGATAAAACATGTGTTAAAATTAATTAATAGGCTAGTTATAACAGTTGAGCTACCGTGCTAGAACCACGGAACTCGAGAATGTCTAACACCTTCTCCCGGGTTAACAAAATTCCTTACCCGAATTTTTGGTTCGCGGACTGTAAAACAGAGTCAATCTTTTCCTCGATTTGGGATTTGAACCGGTGACTTGGGACACTATAAATATCCCAAGTGGCGACTCTGAATCTAATAAATAATCCCATTTTGATTGTCACTTAAATTGAAAAAAATATCCTTATACCCTTCCGGGGTAGGAAAAAGGAGGTGTGACACAAGACACTTTGTAATGACTCTATTACAAAGACTTCAATCACTCTAACTTGTAATACACATATCAAAATTGTATCTAACTCTAGTCACAACACAAACTCAGATGGTTTCCTATTTTGAGTTTCCCTAATACAAAGCCTCTAAAAAAGCAAGATATGAGTTCAATGAAGAACAAAAACTAAGATTACAACTCAACTAAGGACACACATAGACTCATAGTGAAATTAGTACGTAGTGGAGTTGTTTTCTTGTTCTTGACACACTTATGGCTTCAATGCGGGATAAGATCTTCAATGCTTGAGAGAATATCACTAAATGCTCAAGTGAATATCTTTTTTACTTACACCATGTTATTATACTTCAAAAGACATCCCAAGGATGATGTCTATTCTTGGTTGGTACACGCCTCTTCCCAATGGGAAGTGACTATTGCACTGTAGTGTGCACAGTTACAGGCAGTCACTTTCTGCAGTTGCATTCCAGCTGTAGAGTTGACTTGTTCTTCTGTCAGGAAAGCACCAAGGGATCAAGTCCCTAAATTGGTTCTTGTGATCCAAAATGCAAACTGCCCAGACTATCTTGTGTCCATTACTGAATGATTGTACTACGCATGCATCAAGCCCTTTATCTGGTTCTATAAAGAAAGTTTGTTAGATCATCAAAACATAAGACTAAGAGACCTTAAGCCCATCAGTAAGTAAAATAACTGTCCTGCCTTATAAGGCGCTCTCTCTCTCTCTC